>JAQQAE010018859.1:0-11080 GCA_029823295.1 Pseudamia nigra | reverse complement strand
AGCTTCCCGGATGGGTGGTGAAACGTTTTCAACCAAATTTCCAGTCCAGTCGATGGAAGAAAAAACCACACGCCTTGCAAAGCAGCAGTAGCTGCTCCATGTCGTCATGGAGAGGACGCAGTAGTTTTGAAAGGAATATTGTTCCCTTAGCTGGATTCACAGACATGATAGCTTCTTTCTGTTTCAGTATTGTGCAGAGGGTAGAAGCGTTCCAGTTGTACGCCTTTACTCACAGCCCCTCCTTACTCCAGGTCGGTCACTCGAGTGCCATGAGAATGTTTTTGTGTGATCTCGCGTTTCACATGCATCAACATCGCAGTACGAGTTTTCTTGTCACCAGTACCATTCTTCTTAGGTTCGTACAGCGAATATTTCGTAGGGGGAAGCGTTCGTACGGTGAGGTACCACTCTAATACCGTAATTACCAGGTGATATGTCGCTCCGGTATGTTAGTCACACGAGCCAAAAAAATGCATAATTAAAAAGAAAAAAAACGTGTATTAGTAGCTCGGCAGAATACGTCGCATCTGTTCGGGGAACGCACGTCAGGTATGCACCCACAGAAGGGAGAGCTCGCGGCTCGTCTCCTCTAGTGGCTGTCAGTGTGTCAAACACCCTATAGTCGAATTTATTCAAAATACAAGTCGCTCCATGTATTCGTCACTCCCCTCGCCAGACTATGCAAAAAACCGCAACTTTTAATCAGAAAAATACAGTACATGTCATTTTCATTCTTTATACCAGTCATGCTGGAGCCTATCCCAGCTGACTTAGGGCAAAGGTGGGGTACACCCTAGATGAGTCACCACTTCATTACAGGGCTGACATACAGAGACAAACAACCATCACATTCATACCTATGGGCAATTTAGAGTGACCGATTAACCTAACCCCCAGGGCATGTTTTTCAAGTACCCAGAGAGAACCCACAGACACAGAGAGAACATGCAGTATTTTAACTCATTTTTATCATTTGTCATTCTTTTTTTTTGCATCTTTGAAGCTGTTTTAATTTTTTTAGTTTGCCTTTCATGTCACTCCGTCAATCTTTTGCATCTTTTACTTATATTGAATACATATTTGAATTCATTTTTATGTTGATTGCATCTTTAATGCCGTTTTCTGTTTTGCATCGTATACCATTTTTGTCAACAATCCTAAAATTCTCTCACTCTGGACCAAACCTCACCTTTTCAACTTGAGTGAAATAATGTAACACTTTCCTCAATAATTATCAGTATCGGCAAGTAAATACAATTTTATCGTGAGAACACTGTGGCCTGTCACACAGCTGTCTATCATTGTGACATTTAAATCCCCTGGACCCTCCTCACGCAGACCCCACCCGCGTGACCTCAGAAGTGTCAGAAACCATTTCCACGCCGCACCTGGGGAACACGCAACTTTGCATTCCTGGTAACATTTTTGCGCAAACGTGCAGAATTTCTTGAGAAGCGGCAGTATGCGAGGCCTTCCCCCGCAGCTCCACTCTCTAGTTGAGCTGCAGCTCCCAGTACAAGTACAAGTACAAGTACACACCTTTACAGAAGCGGTGTGAAGAGTAAAGTGAAACTACGGTTACAAGAGCCAAATTAAGTCCCCAGCGAGCAGAAAATGAGAAGCAGAGGAACATACCCCAAAGTACTGATGAAGCCTTTCACGGAGCCTTCCGCATAAAGAGACACGATGTCTCCAAAGTTCAGTAAACTGGATCTGTGCTCTGACATGTTACCCGTCTTAACATTTGCCCTGGGTTTCCATTTGAACTAGCAGTACTTGAGCTTGGCCGTAGTAATCCACACGTTCCACAGGCTCCAGTCGAGCAGCAGCAGCAGCCTCCTCCACATCTACATGTCACCGTGTCCGAGGCAGAAAAGAAAGCGCGGAGCGGTGACGATTTTCAAAAAAGCGCTGTGTTTTTGCACTTCTTCAACTTCTTCCTGTATGTCAGACAGACGGGAGGGTGATCTTCTTCACATCCACTTCAGGGGGAGGAGACTGTCGCCACCACCGCTGCTGCTGTGAGTGAATTCCGCTCACTGTTAGCCGCTGAATCCCCGGCCCGGCCCGCAGAAATGCAAAAAAGGCGCTTTTCGGTTCCTGGTGTAAATATGCAATCACCGGCCATTTTAATAGGCACACTTGTTAACACAGCTCATTAAAATACGGTATCTAAATACTCAAATTACGCGGTAGCAGTAGATGTAGGCGTGTAGACACAGTCCAGGTGGCCTATTGAAGTTTAAACCCAGCATGAGAATGTGGAAGTCAGGTGATTTACACCACTTTAAACATGACATGGTTTGTTGGTGTGTGAATATGTCACAGAGTGATGACCTGCTGGACGTGTCACACATTATCATCTCTCAGATTTACAGACAATAGTCTGCAAATGAGGATATGTCCTGTGAGCAACAGTTCTCTGGATCATAGGGTTATATTTCAGAGGGGATGTGGGGGATTTGTCTCTGCACCGCAGTATTTGTAAAATGCCCATTTGTCCCCCTAATCCAATAACACACTGTACTTTGGTTGATATGTAGCTACTTTGTCTCCAAAAATCCTGCTTTACTCAAGTAATGGCCGTTGTGGTCATTTAAGGTTCATTTGTTTTTCTTAATTATTCTTAAATTTATGTTAATTTTTAAATTTGTTGTGATTTAGAACTTATTTGGTTCATCTACAAAATAAGTCAAATCAGGCTACTTTGACATTTTAAGTCAATTTTGTTGCTTATTTTCTTTTTTCTTGATTATTTGGTCTATTTCTCTCCATTTTGTTGCTTATTTTGCTCATTTTGTTTATTTTATTCTTTTCTTTATCAGTTTTGTTCAATTTCTTGATTATTTTCTTCAATTTGACTCATTTTCTCACTATTTTGTTTTTTTGTTTTCTTTTTTCCTGGTTATTTTATTATTTTTTGCCTTTTCTTGTTTAGTTCGTTAGTTGATGTGCACTGTCTTTATTATTTTCCTTTTTGTTGATTTCCTTTCGCGTTCTGTTTATTTATATACTTTGGTTTTTTTTTTACTATATAATACTTTGTTGCTACCAGAGATCAGAGTAGAATGGTCAGACTGATTCAAGCTGATGGAAGGGCAACGCTAACTCGACTGACCACTCACTACATCTGAGCAACACAGAGGGGTATGCGTGAGCATACATTGTGTGAGGCAGATAGACAACAGCAGCCGAAGGTCACACATGGTAACACTCATGTCAACTAATGAACAGGAAACAAAGCCTACAATTCACATGGACTCAGCAAAGGTGGTGAATAGAAGGCTGGAATAATGTCAGTCTAGTGAGGCTTGATTTCACTGAGACCTTTGAATGTTATGGTAATGATTGTCATAAGCAACATAAAAGCATGGATCCATTCAACCTTGTATCAACTCTTCACGCTGCCAGCGGTGGCACATTTTGGGATCTTTAGTCCTAAGTGTGCATTGTTTAAATGCCACAGTCTACATTACCAGTCAAAGGTTTTGGGCCACCCCAGATTTTTTAAATATATATGTCAAACTGGCCATTTTTTCATGCAAAGAAAAAAGAAAAATATTATATAAGTACTTATAATATGTGTTAATTATGTCAATTGAACAACAATAACACCAACTTTTGTTGAAATAAACCCAAACTTTGACTTCATCAAAATACTCTCCTTTTCCTTTACACATAACACATCCTTTTGCTTAAACATACTTTGTTTTTGTTAAACTTTGTCCATTTTATTTATTTTGTAAATTTTTTTGTTCCTTTCATTTTTTAAATTAAGTAATAAAACAAATGAAGCACCCTTTTAATAATACACTCTACTATTCATGCAAACATTTGACTTTAACTTATAAATATTTTTATTCCATTTAAGAGACAAAAGTAAGGTCCAGTAAATCTGTTGTTGTTTCAGTCAATTCAATTGTATTTGTATAGCACCAATCATAATTCAAAATTATCTCCAGGTGCTCTTATCCAAGTACAGTACATGAAATGATGAGTAATAATAATATACTTTATTTCAGGCTCGTTGGTCCACACATCAACATAAAAAGGAAGCAAATAATAAGACAAAATATATATACATTCTTGAGAACAGGCATAGTGCAATAAAATAAAAACTGTTGACAATATCACAGAGACGACGTCACAAAGAGACATTTGTTCCAGTGTTTCCACATTCAAGAGAAATACCTTGTATCACTGAATATGGGCTAATATATCATTATGATTTTATTTTTTGAACTAGTTAATCTGCACTTAAATTTATACACAGCATTTCCAAGAACTGCCTGCAACGTAGGGACATTATTCAAAACAAACATATTACTTGCACTTGTCCATAGTGGCAACTTATGGAGGATTCTACAGGCATCATTATATGCCATCTGCAGATTAGTCATGTAGTAATGTCACTAAGCTTTATTAGTACCTTAGATGAGATATAGCATTGCAATAAAACGTGTCCCTTGTAATTATGATAGTTATTAGAAAAACTGATTATAATGATTATAATTCACTTCTTTACCACCGGGTGGTGCCATCTGAAGACGTAAAATTGTCTTTTGGGGCAAGCTAATTATAACTACTTATGCCAATAGCTTGATGAGTTAAGATTTGTGTTTTCTTAATGCACATCAAACTAACAAAACACATTAGTAGACATGACAACAAATCACATACATCTAGTAAACAAACAGCCTGACGTCATCAGATGGCGCCCCTGCAATAGTCACTATTCTGATTATTCCAAGGGACAAATAACTTTGATGACACTGCCATATCTTATCAACGGTACAAATAAATAAAGCTAAGTAAAATATCCGTAGTCTCATGGCCTCTTTTTTTCCTTGTGTTTACTAGAACCTGATTTGTCAAACACCTCTGTACGTGTAGTACTACTTTTATTCCACCAGGGGCCGCTACAGATCAAGCCTCACGAAGTTCTGGCTGAACGATAACGTGTAACGCCATAATCTGTCCTATACCACCCCCTAGGGGTCATTCAATTAAATCAACAGGCAGCTCAGCCTGCATTTTTGCATGTGTAAACTGTAAACAAGTGCAGCAGAAAAGGTTATTTCAAACACCTGATTCAGTAGGTCGTACAACATATGCCTACTTAAAAATTACATATTATCAACGTGATGTTTTTTGATTATATTGGTCCTTTTTTGTTTATTCTTGCTTAATTTGTCACTTGTTTTGATCAATTTTCTCCATTTTCTTTTCTCTGTTTTTGCTTATTTTGGTCACTTGTGCTCATTGTGTTCCTTATTTTGTCCATTTTGTTGATTATTTTGTTCATTTTAAAATTCTGTTGCTTATCTTCTTCGGTTTGGTCTATGGCTTGGTCATTTTGTTTATGTTTGGTCATTTTGTTGCTTATTTTCTTCATCTTTGCTCATTTTGTTGCTTGTTTTGTTCCTTTTATTGATCATGTTAATTTCTTATCCCCTTCCTAAACATGCACAAAATGAGTGTATAAACTCACCAGAAAGAGAAAGTGCAGTGTTTGATTCTCATAATTTCCAGGAGGATCCAGAGATGCCTGACTAAGCAATCCTGCATCTGATGTCACTGTTTATTGTGGCACTTTTTGTTTTGTTATTGCCTGCTAAGTTAATTCCTCCGATGCAAAAAATAACACTGATCACATGTTCCTATTACATAGAATGACGTAAGGAAAAAATACATTTGAGAGAACATAATATGTTACTATTAATAAATGAAATGATGTAAAAGTAGTCCACAAAACTACCTTTTACAAGTGTACCAAATTCAACATCAAAATGTTTCAAACACATGGAAGGAATAATGATTGTCATCTAATGACAGAAGTGCTTATCAGTCAGTGGTGAAAATTATCATATTAAGTGTCAAGTCATTATTTTACTCAGGTTTAAAGGCTGCATTTAAACCAAATGGTTATGTATCATTTGAATTTATTGGTAAAAGATGTGACAAACCCAAAATGACATAGAAGACACAAAGAGATGTATTATGAAAAAGGTGGCAAAAAGACAAGAAGGTTGGAAAAGATGCAAGATTGAAATTACATAAAAGACTCAAAAAGATGGAAATGATGTAAAATTTGCAAAAAAAAAAAAGGAGATGAAAATGACGTAAAAGACGAACAAATATCAAAAATATGTCGGTTTCATTAGTTTTTAATTCGTTTTCATTTTATTTAAGAACATTACAGAATATTAATTCAAACAAAATCCGAGGTCTCATCATTGTAGAGACACAAATGTTAATATTTATCAGGATGAGTCATCATCACTAAATATTGCAATATCACAGTAATTGCTGATTTACTGCCAAGATCTTCCTTTGCTTTTGGCTTCAAACTTCGCCTTTAATTCTTCTACTGCTACTGTTTACTTGTTTAAATACTCAACTTCCTCCATCATTTAATGTAAAAAAAAAAAAAACGAGCATTTTCCATCGTACAGTTTGACTTTTTGACGAGCGCGTGTGTGAGTGAGTGAGAGAGACAGAGAGAGAGAGAGAGACAGAGACAGATTGAGTTCGAGTTAGTTCCCATGCAGTCAGTCGCACCTTTCCTCTGTCTCTCTCCTCCGGACAATGAAAGGCTCCACACAGACACACACACACACACAGGCCTGTTTCCCAGCTCGCGGACTAGCCTTTACTCACTTGGTTTTGTCTGAGAACTGAACACCGTCGTCTGGGGACTTTCTCTTTCACCCGGTGACTCCTCGTGTCCCTCCGCCACCAGCGGTGACTCTCCCGGTCACTTCGCCTGCAGCAGCCGCCTGTCGGCACCGGTCAATGTAAGTAAAGCAGACTTCTGAAAATTTAACAAGGCTTTTTCCACAACACGTGTGGTTTCTGTTTTCTCACGTCCACACTAGTTCTCTGTCACTGTAAAGTTAAACATTTTGTGCCATTGTTGCCTTGTTTACGTACGTTCCGACCTCGCTTCGCTTTGAATAAACTGTCACGTAATATGGTGAAGGAAGCAGAATAACAGCAGACTGCGTTCAAATCCATTCAAACACCTAATAACCAGACAATGGTGACAGGCAGGAGCTGGTGGACTCTCGTTCTTTGTGTCTTACCACTGATAATAAGGAGTTAGATTGTAATTCATGGTTTTTACTGTCGCATCACTTGCTTTGCCTTTTCAGACAAACACATACACACACACACACACACACACACACACACACACACACACACACACACACACACACACAGATGAGTTAACATCCCTGAAGTGGGCTCATATTGTATTTAAGGCTACTCTACTGCCAGCTAACAGCTTCAACCAGGATCAAATCCCCTTTCAGAGGATTAGGAGGTTAGTGTCCAGCCTGCTTCATTTTTCACCATGGCTATTGACACATTTTCCTCTTTTTCCACAGTAGCTTGAGGGGAGACTGGTGTGAACAGTGTTGGAGTGCAACAGGATTACCATCTGACCTTAACTCAGAAAAGGACAACGACCCAGACCACTAGATTCACACATTTTCTGATCTGTGCTGCACTACAATGCGTTTGAGGTTAAAATGTCTACATTGAAGCACGTTATTCTACAGGACAAGGACCAGGATGTTGAAAAGAAGCTGGACTGGAGTTACATTGAACTGGTTGAAAATGAAGTTGTCACTACAGGTGTCGCGGATGCACAGACACAAACTGACTCTGGGTCTTTTGAGGACAAAGAGAGTCAGACAAGCCACCCGCTTATAATGCACATAGACCTCACACGGACACACTCCAAGCTCAGGCCTTTGTCTCTAGTGGACGGCAAGAGCTTGGTAGCACCTCACTTCCAGTTTGACCGTCAGGCCCCTGGTCGCATCTCCACGTCCCCAACATTAAGGAGGATGAGGAGCACTCGTCGTCCTCAGTCAGATTCTCGGGACCCTGTCGTGATGGGAAGCACACAGGAGGAGCCTTCCTCCACCAGCACACCATGTCCCATAAGCCCCCTGTCCCCTGTGCACAGAGTAAAGTCTCCTTTGGCAGTAAGCCCCCTCTCTGATGGAGAGGTCTGTCTTGATCACCAGTCCATTTCATCCTGTGGTCGACAGAGAACCAGATCACATAGATCAAAAACTTTTGACAATGGTATCACATCCACAAGACAAGAATGTTGGAGTGCTCGTCCCAATCTTGGATTTCTCAATAGTGAGGTACAGGTGAGCTTTTGCGTGCATATCAGGTGAAGAACATGTCAACAATGAAGCAGACATCAGATGTTTTCCCAGTTTGGATAGATCAGTACCTGAGGTGTTCACCTTCAGAATGGCATTGTTAGAAATAAATGATTTTTGATTTTAATAGAATATGAACTGTTGAAATATCTAAATAGACGCATGAATCTGGATTACTGACCACCATAGTGCAATAGTTAAATAATTCCCAACATCAAACTAACTGTTCTTAAGTATAGTGGGGATATGTTTATCTTTTAAGCCACTCTTTTCCACTAAAGTCTAGTTAAGAAGTGCAATATTATGCATTATCCATGAATGGAGTTACATTCTGCTTATACTAATAGTTTGTAATACGTCCTTTTGATACCAATTAATCCACTAATCTGTCTAAAAACCTCTTCCATTGTCACCTACTGTAGTATGATATGGATTTTGACTTAAAACCTATCAATTAAATGGCTACACATTCCTTCCTTGCGGAAACCTTCTCTCCCTCATTCTGCCTTGCCTCCTGCGGTGGTCATTCACAATGCAATCCTTTGACAACAAATGAATCAGCAGTTACATGGACTGACAGCTCCGACCAAACCCACTGCCTCCAGAGCCCTGGGAAGTGTTCTCCTTGGGCCCCTATTCACCGCAGTCAGCAGTCACCCAATAATGGAGGGGTCAGTGAGCGATGGAAAAAGATAATGGGGAGATCTATTCATCAGCTCATGGTATTCAACTGAGCACATTCTCTATAGAGTCCCGACATTCTTCTCAGATATCAGAGGCTTTTGAATCCAAGTGATCACTTAAAACACTGATTCAGATTTCAGAGTCTTTGAAAGTGATATCGTGGTGTTGTTAGCTGTAGGAGGTCTTTGCACCCTCTATTTTATACTGACTGTACAGTAAGACGCCGCTAATATGGCACGTGAATCGTATAATTATAGCTTATTCAAGACGTAACAACATTCAAGCCTAGGAGTGACTCGTGGTGACTTACAAAGTTAAATTGCTTGCAAAGAAGGTGTTAGAGAGGCAAATCATCTCAGCTCATTTCCTCTTTTGTATGTTTTTCATCCAAGTAGGAGTTAAAAAAAAGGTCACAATTTACATTTTTCTGTTAACTAATGCATTATTTTCCATTCATTCTGCAGGAAAAGGAGCCAGGCCATAATAGGTAGGTACACCTGTCACACCCGTCACTGTTTTGCATGGTGTCCGTGTCCATCTGTGAAGTTGGTGAACATTTTGCCTAAGAGGAAAAGTAGCGTTCTGTATGTGACAGCCTCCACATTGACTCTGACCCTATGAATAATTTCTAATTTGCATCATGAACCACTGCTGCCTGTATTTTCCGAATTGCATCAAAATGTTCCATCAGTGTAAGTATTGTATGTGAGCTGTAGTATGTTGCTTCAGCATCAGGAGTGCTTTGCCTTGTGTGCTTGCTAGACACTCGTGAGTGTGGATGATTAAACCTTTGGTTTAAGGAGCCCCATTGTGCCTTCATTGTGCTAGGTCTTTGTTAATGGAGCATAAGCTTGGTGGGTTAAGTTTTGAGAGTCCCATGGTTATGTATGGGCTAGACAAACCCTCATTAAGGCTGTTTTCTCTTACTGCCACCCACACCCCTCCTAATGGGCTGCAGGGCTCTTCCCCTCACTGGATAATTAGGCAGCTATTGTCCCTGTAATTACACCCTGGCAATGTGCCGCGTACAGTGACCAGGCCTCAGGAGCCATTGGTGAGGACAGTTTTGTTTTTGAGCATCATTATTTCTCTTGTTGTTCGCAAACAAAGCACCCATTTTTACAAGTGCTCTCGGTGGCAGAGAGGCTGACAGAGACAGCATTCTGAGTGGCCACAAAGCAACAGGATGTCATTGTGAGGATGCTGTGGAATGAAGTAGAAGGATGCACTGACCTGGTTAGAGAAGTAATCATGCCTTTCACTGGTCCATTAGCCTCAGGTGCTGCTTCTGACTATTATCTGTTTGAGTGTTGATTCAGCTCTGCCTGTCTATACTGTACATTGATCTGCAGATGGGCTGTATCAGTTTACAAGGAGGAACATGCCAGTAAGAGCAGTTGGTGCATTCACATTCAACAAAGATGTCCTGGAGGAAAACATACCGGGTTACGCCTGTTCTCTTCTACAATATCTTATCTAACAACAAGTGTACAGGTTGGCCTCGCGGCCATCTGGCTTCCATGTGCACTGTCTCGTTTACTGCTTGTGCAACTATACTGACCTGAAAGGCAGTTATTGGATTCAAATACCTGTGACTGTACGTACCATAGGCAGAGCTGGGCTTATAAAAAGTCATGATGTAAGGCTTCATTGATTTGGTATCGGTCGGTGGTGTATATTTCAGGGCAGATGAGGTATATTTGTCCCACCCAATTAGGCAGTTTAAATTAGTGGTTTGATGTCATTTTATTTTGAAAATTTGTATGTTTTGCAACGTTTGGGTTTCTAAAAACCCTGTTTTTCATAACTAATCCAAATTCCTTCTGGTTCTTTTTTGATTGTTTTGTTAATACTTTTTATTCACTTTTATTCATTTTGTTTTTTATTTTGTTATTTTTTTGTAAGTTTTCTTCAATATTTTATATTATTATATTAGTATTATGTTTATATTATACAGTGGTGCCTTGGATAATGACTTTAATCCGTTCCGTTGTCACGTTCTGTATCCGAACCATTCGTTATCCGAAGCGACTTTTTCCATAGGAATATACATGTAAAACAAATTAATCCGTTCTGGACCCACGACAAACTCCCATATCAAGTATGTATTACACACCCCTACTTGCACATTTTTTCATTATTATTATTTGAAAAGGAAGTTATGTTAATTATCTGAAACGGAATGAATTAAATTAGTTCTAAAAATGATT
>JAQQAE010018858.1:0-11080 GCA_029823295.1 Pseudamia nigra | reverse complement strand
GCTCACTATCAAACATTTAGACAGATTTGTGGACAACATTTGAAAGACATGGTAATATTGTTTATCTGGAATGAATTGTAGCTCTTTGAGTCCATCTCATGAAAAATGGGATCAAAAACAAAAGTGTTGCGTTTATATTTTTGTTGAGTGTAGTTAGACCTAGATTTGTGAATCTCTGTATTTTTGGTCTTTGGATGTTGATATTGATTAAATGACCTCACAGGAGGAGCACGCCAACACTCACTTGTCCAGGCTCAGGAAAGTCCAGCATGAGCTGGAGGAGGCTCAGGAGCGTGCTGACATTGCAGAGTCCCAGGTCAACAAGCTGAGAGCGAAGAGTCGTGAAATTGGAAAAGTAAGGAAAGCGTACAGTTAAATACAGCATGTTTGTCATTTGTCTTGCAAAATGTTCTTTTTACAAGCAGAAAGTAACTGTTTTTTTTATTTTCTATTTGATTTAGGGAAAAGATGCTGAGGAATAAGCTGCAAACTCCAGGAGACACAAAAGAAATCATAAAATATGATTTTTCTTTGGAGCTCTCACTTATCACTGTAGATCTAATTAATAAAATGTTATGGAGTCTAATGGCTGTTGTTTTGTTATTTTCACAACAAAAAATATAACTGTCTTCAATTGTATGAGTCTTCAGCCCCAAATCTGAATAAACCCTGTAAATCTGGTGAATGTCATCAAAACCAGTGCCTGTTTAAACAAAATTAACTTGTTTACAAGACAATTCAGTAATCCTGTCACACAGCATGATGGCTTCAACTGTGCTATTCAGCTCTTCATCAGACCACAGTATATAGTGCTGAAAGAGAAAAGATACAAATTAGGACAAAAAAATTATTTACAAGAAATTTGTTTCCATATTATTCACAAAGGTGGTTACCTTTAAATTGCAGATTTAGCTGGTTATGGTTAACTAATGAAAAGTCAACACAGACATTTTACCCACACAGTCTGTAACAGGAAATGTAATATATCGAAGCCAAGCATTTCAGCAGAATTGTGACTCAAGTAGGAGACATTTGTTGTGTTTGACGCTACTGCATCTTCTGACAGCAAAGACAAATATATTCCAGAATCAGCTAGGGTGATTCAACCATGCAACGAAAAGCTTTGAAAAATTCCATTACTCTGTGCTTCCACTTTGGGGAGCCATTTCATTAACATTGTGACAAATGACAGCTCCTTAGTCCCACCTCAAGTGATAGTGCAGCTGTTTGCTGCTTCTGAGGTCTCTTCAACGATTTTTAATGGTAAACCTGACATTAATGGTACTTTTCTCATTGATTCAAAACATGCAACAATTAGAGGTTTTAAATACTGATATTTTCTCAGCTTATCGAATGTTGGTGCTAATTTGCTATTACAAATATTTGCTACTTGAAGCATTTTGCAGTATCCATCACAGTATTTAACATGTTTACTGTGTGGGTGTGACTCGTGAAAAAAACACTGTCCTAATTTAAGGCTGAGTCCAGTAACAGCTCATTTGACATCACTGCATCTGAAAATATATCTAAAAATATTCAGAGCTGAAGGCCAAATTAGACTTAGTGTGTTTACACAAATTAAGTGCCATTGCTCATGGCAGCAAAACACAACCAACAAGCAACTTTTTTCAAAAATACTAAAAAGACAAAAACATGACCAGAATAGCAACCTAAAAGCAGAAACCAGTATGTCAATGAAGAAACATCTCATTACAGCTATAAAACAGACAGTAACATCTGATACTCACGCAGATACTTGTGACCTTCCTTACTAAATTCTGGTTAAAGGAAAATTTCCTCAAACTGAAGTCATATTCTGCAGCCATATCTACCCTCGTCTCCTCTGACTTGATCTGTTCAATGTCTCTTTTGTTCAGCTAATGAGAGGTGTGACTCTGAGGTCTGCTGGATAAACCTCACATGGTGCATTTAAAAGATTTAAACATTCACAGTCCTTTGCCAAACAGTTATGGTCTTACATCATAGCTAAATCAGACAGTGAGGTTCTCTATAAGTCACGTAACAAGGCACAATGCCTGCTGGATGGAAGGCATCACTTATCCAGACAAAGCTATTGGGAACAACTGGACCAAAGCAGCCAAAACATCCTATAAACCCCTCCAGGGATTGTTTTAAAGCAGGCACTGGACCTATCGTCTTTCCTTTAATGACCTCTGCCCACTGTTTGATAGCCTGACTGACGGACATTTACAACAAATGCACACAATGACTATGCAAGCTGCGTGACTCTTGAATTCCTCTTTTGCGCCCTGTCAATCCACCCAAAATTCATATTTTAATCCTCTGACAGCTGCAGCAGAAACACAACCTCTCTGCATTAGATACAAGGAGAATCTGTTAATAGAAACAGCCTGCAATAGCCTGGCTGACTTGACTGCTCTGTAAACCTAGAGCACAGAGCCTAACCTAATCAAGCAGTGTTTTTTAATGTCATCCACTACTTTATTTGCAGTTAATACAAACTATAATGCAGCTGTTTGCAAATACAGCAAGAGTACTGAACTGTAATTGCTGTGTTCAAATCATGCACCTTCTTTTTCAGTGTTTTTTTTTTATTTTCAACACTGTACATTAATACAGAAGACATCAAAACTGTGAAAGAACATGTATGGAATTCTGTAGTAAACCTAAAGTTTTAAACAACCCACATCATGATTTATACTTTAGATTGTCCAAAGTAGCCACTCATCTGGAATGGTTTTTGTTTCACATGGTGTGGATTGTCAAGAGACTATTTGTGCCATTTTTTTGTCTTTAAAATGTGCTTTAGACCATCAGTTGTGTTGTGCAGAGGAATAGTGGATACAGAATTAATAGCTCTAGTAGTGCTACTACAACTACTGTACAAATCATACATT
This sequence comes from Pseudamia nigra, assembly GCA_029823295.1. Taxonomy (NCBI): domain Eukaryota; kingdom Metazoa; phylum Chordata; class Actinopteri; order Kurtiformes; family Apogonidae; genus Pseudamia; species Pseudamia nigra. The sequence goes on along the minus strand of JAQQAE010018858.1, from coordinate 8,201 downwards.
CAGTCCAATTTGAATACGCGCAGATCCCAGAATGTCAAAACTGAGGCTGGAAATTCTAATTAACTTATCTTCTGCAGTAGAGGTAGCTCTTGGTCTTCCTTTCCTGTAATAGTCCTCATGAGAGCCAGTTTCTGAGAGTTTCTCAACAATATATGCATTTGTGCAGTAGTTGTATTAGTACTAATGGGGCTTTTGACTGTACCCACGCTTCTTCTGCAAACCATCTTAGTGTTTTGGGACAAATTCAAAGTTTTTGAGCCTCTTTGGCTGACTGGCCTCCATTTCTTAAAGCAATGATTTACTGTCTGTTCTCTTTACTTAAAGGCGCAGTCTACAATGTTGGGAATCTAGCTAGTAGCCGATTGTTCGTGGCAGACCATGAAATGGTTAAACAGGTGACCTGTCAGTCAGATTGGCTTGCAGCTTCACAGTTGTCAAGCCAGTATCTTTTTTTACTTGTATCAGATGTTGAAGGAATCTGAAATTTACTGTACTCTCCTCAGTCATCCTGTTAGTGATAAGAATTACTGAAGCTGTAAAACCAAACAGCTCCTCATCTACAGTGGGTGCCAGTCAGAGAGCTCACACAGAAGCAGAGATCACAGTTAACACTTTAATAGATTCTCCTGAACACAAGCAGTCACAAAAAGTACTGCACAGCACACTCAGGAAAAACCCTTCATAAACTGATCCAACTGATCAATGGCGCCTACCCAGTGTTGCCAACTCCTCAGTAATCAAAGTTGCAACTGGCTGTCCTAAAAGTCACTAGAAGTTGCTACGCTGCTAGAAGATGTCATCACTTCATCAATTTGCATAATTGAAATTATAAAGTTGAATAGAAATCAACCTTAAAATACAAGCAGTATCCACATGCATCATCTCCAATAAACAGCGTCAACCTGCCTTTGAAATGATGGTTTGAGTCCCTCACCTGTATGTATTTTTAGTCTAAAATTTAGACTGAGACATGATGAACTACACAGCTACATGTTTAGCTCAGGCCACAGAGACACTCACACAGCGGACGAGGTGAGGAAGTGACTGTGGCTGTCTCCTGCTCTGACTACGCCTGGGAGGGACTGCAGCGTGACAACTGGTTCGCCTGTGAGTGCTTTGGGATTAGGGAAGGGTTTAGGCCCTAAACTTTAGGGCAACACCTGCTGCTCATCATGAAGAATAAGAATGACACATGCTTTCACATCAGTCTCCAAAAGTCTCCAGTGACACCAGAAAAAAAGTCACTAGATTTGTTGCTAGTTGTTTTTTTTTAAATAAAAAGTTGCCAACACTGCGCCTTCCTCCCTGTTGGCTGCTCATGGCTGCCTCCCAGAGGGAATTCAGCACACATCCTGTAGTTAGATAAGCTCCGTAGTAGCTGCTACAATTGTTTTCAACTCTGTTAGTGAGTGTAGTGTACAAGCTCATGCACCTGTGAGGTTGTAACCCATGTTGACTGATAGGTTGTTTGTCTAATCATTTAGACGATTGGCTAAGAGCTAGATTCCCAACAACATAGTCTGCACCTCTAACTGAATGTTTCAACAATATGGATTTGTACAGTAGATGTAGTAGCACTAATAGGTTTATTGACCATTCCTCTAACTACAGACAACTGATAATCTGAAGTAAAAATGCCACAAATTAGCTCACCTGTGATTTAAAACTTTTAAAGGTGACTACCTTGTAAAACTGATGAGAAAATGCCATGAGAGTGTAACACTGTCATCAAAGGTACATGTGCACAATCTAAAATATAACACATGGTTGGGGTATTTCTTTACTACATAATTCCATGTTCTTTCACAGTTTAGATGTCTTTAGCATTAACGCACAATGTTGGAAAGAAAGAAAAATCACTGAATGAGAATACATCCAAACTTTTGAGTAGTTGACTATAAAGTGGTGAAGATTGATGAAGATGTAAATCTGGGATCAATCCTGACATCAAGACAGCAGACACACAGATAATAAATAAGGAAAGACTCCAATAAGAATGAAGAAATAGAAAAAAAAATTGCATTTAAATATCATGAACAGAAATAGACTATGGCGTTTACAGCCAAGTAGAAGTGATTGTATGAATGAAGTGTTAGTATTTAAGAGGCACTGGTATTGGTGATGAAAATGATGATGGAGCTTAAGAACACTGGAAGCGTCTGAGCTCACTCGTAGCTGGCTCACAGCATCAAGTTGTAATTGGATGCAAATGGAAAGTGGAGATGTTGCAACACTGTACTTCTGAGTTACTTGGTAACAGGAAAATGGTTAAAACAGGCAAAATAGGTCAAAATAGACAAAATAACAATTCAGAGCTGAAGTGAAAAATATCAATAGCATTTAATCACCAAAGATATAAACATTTAAATATCCATTTGTAATGTGACTGACAAAATCTTTACAAAGTTAGCCTTCTTCTGCTGACTGCTTCACGTCGTCTGTACAAAAATGAGGTGGCGTTGGAGACTGGCACAAAGAGAGGAAACTGTCCCAAGTAAACAACAACGTTAGCAAAATGAAAAGCAAAGTTACAGCAAAAAACATTCTTGCCATTTGTTACTCATAGACATACTTGTAGAACGTAGACATACAGGGTACTGTATATATATTTTTTGTGTTTTGCAGTCTTTGTTGTAAACTGTGTGTTGTGCCCATGTAAGCTTCAAGCACATTCAGTTCCTTTCTGCTCAAGAGAAATATTATTCACAATAATACTTAAATAATAATAAATCATTAATTCATAAATAAAGTAACATTTATATGTATTTCCTAAACAAACTCATTTATAAAGGGCGATCCATTCATGTACATGCCACTGCCATTTATCAGTTCCAGTGTTGGACAAGTTTCCTAAATAAATAACAAAAGTTGAAACAGGCAGTATGTTGCTCATAACTCTAAAACGTCTCTGTGCTTTTCTTGCTGAAATACATACAAACACTAACGGTTATTGTAGGCTTCACTGAAGTCAAACTTTCATTATCATTTGTTTAGACACAGCAAAAAACTCCCAAAATATCCATATGGGGCACCATCACTTCTCCCCACCGTAGTGGAGAGTCAGATGTTTAAAAGGAATGTAAAATATCCATCAGCCTATTTACACAAATCTGTAAATTGTTCAAAATATCATGCAAATAAATACTGTTAAATTCAAACGAAACGCTTCCAACTACAACACTGACCTCAACAGTAGGAATATATTCTAGTTTATAAAGAGTTTCACAAAATGTCCTCAATGTACAGCAGTGTTGTTTGAGTAATGAGTTAGGACTGAACGTATTTACTGCAGATTTCTGTTTGGTTTTTTAAAGCAGTGTTCAATGAGGTCTCCAAACAGTGTTGAGCTTGGATCTGCTTCACCACGTCCCGTCATGCTCAGGTACAGCAGAGATGCACAATAGTAGGTATTGTACACAAACATTCACTCAATTCAGTCGGTCCCAAAGGAAAAATGTTTCTGTCAGGCTTCAAATACAGCATATACAGTGTGCAGATGGAACAAAGTAGAAACCTATGAACATGGACAGTGTAAGTGCTTTGATTCAAGGCTGAACCACAGTGTAGAGATAAACAACACTTAGCAGAAGGGCAGCAGGGTTTGCTCTCGCCACTCTGACAAACATCTTCCTGTGAAAAGGCAGGAGGGGAGGCCGGCTGCTGAACACTGCTGTGCGTTCTCACAACAGTGCTGTGCTCTTTCGACAGTTCCTGCAGTCCATGAAGAGCATCTTTTTGTTCCCTGACCGAGTAGTCCTTCGCAAGTTGCTTCATGTCAACCCTTAAAGTTCAATAGTGTCTTTCATATGTCCTGTATCTCAGTGCTCCTGCCATTCGAAGTGAGTGCAACAAGGCACTGCTGGGTAGAACACCAGGCAGATGGAGGAAAACAGCATTTTATAAATATCTTTGCAAAAAAGATAGATGTTGTAAAAATATTCCTGTTGCCTCTGTAAGCAGATCAAATAGTAACGACATCAGGGGGCTGATAAATCACTGTGGGAAAATGTTTTCATCAATCATAACTCATGAATCTAAAACATATCAGTGTGGCTAAACTTTACTTTAATTTGTGCTGCTTTGTGCTCTACTGTCACTTGCATGTATATATGAAATATTTAGTAAGTATTAATGCTGTTTGTAGAGTAGTAATTCCTATCAAGGCAGATTCCACTCGCAATTTCAGACCAAATATTCAACATTTTTCACTATGCTCCTCCACACACAGGATAATACCGTCATTAAACTGAGCATACAGTACATTTTTCATGGCTGCAGCTTCATACCTCTATCAAATTTCTTAAATCATGTGTTCTTATTATGATGTATTCATGACAAAATGGAAATATTCTCCTACAGTGAATCATCGCTTTCCAGGAGACATCAGCTCGTGTCACCAGAGGGTCCAAAGCATTACATATTGATAACATACATATTGATAACATTGAAAGCTTTTCAGAAGCTACATTCCTCATACATAAGCATACATAAGTGCATAAATTCAAATCAGAGGAGTAAGGGAAATACAAGATACAAAAAGGAGCAAAGAGCTTCCATCAATCTGACAAATGAAGTCCTACAAGAACATTTGGCTGATTAACACTGATTTCCTGCTATAACATTGACAACACTTTATGCAACATTACTTCAATTATTCATAATTGCTAGAATATCTGACCCTCATAACGTTGTTGCACTGAACACTGTGCATTAGCTGCTACCACTTAATAAAATCTGCTTAATGATTTTGGTCTGATTTGATCAACTGTTACTGAACTGGAAGCACCTAAAGGCTATAGTATCTGTGGAAGCATTTCAACAAATCATCTAATTTTAACAATCCTTGTATTTCACTAAAATAACATTGTTTCATCACTGATATGTGTCACAGAACCTCACCAAATCTCTCTTAAGGTCAAACATTTCAAACATACTGACTTTTCTTTTCCGTCAAGGTGCTCTGAGAACAAGAAGATTTCTTTTCAATTTTGTCGGTAATCCAGCTGGATTGTGGGATTTAGGACACAGAGCGTACTTGAGAGGGCAGAAGGAAATCACTGCGGGTCGTGTGTTGCCAGATATAATTTACAGTACTCAATATGTCTTGGCAAAGGTCAAACATAGATTGAAAGACACTGGAATGAATGTGAGATTAAGGCCCAGATCTACCATTGTGTAAAAAATGGCATTTGTGTATGTGTGGACAGATCTACCAGGACCAGACATGCAAATAAAAACAGTCACAGATAGAATCACTCTGAATGTTACAAAAGCAGAAGCACAAGCAGGATCTGTGTAAACTACAGGTGGGAGTCTGTGACGCTCATTCAGCAGCATTTTCATTGGATTTATTTACATTTTCATGCTGTGGCTCGTGGCTTCATGTGATCTGCACAATGTAAAAGTTGTACTCTTTGTAATTACCAAAAACACAAACCTCCAGCTGGAAGTTCATGTCAAACAGCATATTCAGACAGTGATAATAACACGTCCTGCTTTATAATGATGCTACGCCTTTCAGTTAACTCCCTGGTTGATCACTGAGCTAGGTAGGTGGGTAGGGCATCTGCTTGTGTGTAAAGTTGTGTATTTTCTACTGAGGAATTACACACAAATCCAGCTGACTTCTAGGATTTTTCTCAAATGTCACCCCCATCGTGTCAGTGCTTTCCTTTCAGCTGGTTCAAGGGCCTGTTGAATGTATTTCTCCAGCCTCTCTGTCCAAGCCTGTGTGCAAATAATTCAAACATGCGTGTCTGAGTTTAACTAGCATGCACACTTATCACATTCTCTTTCAATACTGACCGTTTGAGCCCTGAAACACAGACAGATGCAGAAGCAGTAAGGCAAAAAACACCAAGCGCTGATGCATTTTTTTTTTCTTTTTTCCAAGCACTGTGCGCCGTGTGCTTTTCGTAGATCAAAAATGAAGAAAAGTTCAGTTTTTGTTTGATCTGACCCTCAGTAGATCTGAGCCTCAACCCAAAGAGATGAAAGATGTCTGTAAGAGTGAATGTGCGTGTCAGAGATGAAAGAGAGGCAGAAAAAGCTGAACACAGAGAAGGAGTCCTACGGAGGCTTGCAGAAGATGACCCTGTCCACACTCTGATGTGTTTTCCTGCAACAAGAAACGCAATTAATTCTCCTTCTTCACAACACAGACTCGTAGGCATTCAGGTGGTTATTTATGCTCCTTCTGTGTGCCCAAAGAAAGAAATCCATTTCAAACCATTGAACCATCAGTACGTTCTTTGCAATAGGCTAAATGTAAAGTAATGCATGTTTGAAAGCGCAAAGAAGAGTGAAACATTTTGACAACTGTCATACTACTATAACAAACATGATCATGTACATGCAAACGGCATAGATTTTACCTGTACACTGGGAGGGAACAAAATAGTCAAGAAAATGTGTAAAAATGAACAAAATAATCAGGAAATTAGTAAAAATGAACAGTGTATTTAAAAAATTACTAAAAAAATGAACAGAATACTAAAAATAATAAAGACAACGAGCAAAAATGAACACAATAAGCAAGAAAGTGAACAAAATAAACAAAGTAACCAAGAAAATATCCAAAAATGAACCATATAACTGGGAAAATGAGGCAAAAACAAAGAAAATGAGTAAAATTAATCAAGAAAGTGAGTAAAAACAATCAAAAAACAATAAAATAAAATCAGCAAAAATAAGTAACAGTAAGCAAAAATATACCAAATAATCATGAAAAATGAACAAAAATTAAGAAAACAAGCAACAAAATGACCAAAATAAAGTGAATGAAACAATATAAATGACAAAATTAACTTAAATGAGTAAAATTATTGAAGAAACTGAAGGAAAAAAGTAAGAATTCATACTAAATATGCTAAATGAATCCGCAAGTCATAACATTTTAATGTATTCTACACTAAAGTGTAAAATAATAACCTATAGAAGAATGGCTTTCCTTATTTTAACTCACACTGTTGTTCTCAACAGTACATCAAAATGAGTAAAATATGAACAATAATGACATCTTCTAAAAAAAAAAATCTACATAAATGAACAAAAAAAAAAAAAAAAGAAATTAACCAACAATGAACAAAACAGCAATTATTTATGTAAAGCATAAAACTAAAAAGCTGCATATCACCTACAGCACAGTGTTTTGTTGGGGAGGACAAATGCACATTCGACTGATACTGAGTGGGACAAATCCATGGAGGCAGCATTTATAATGGTGGTGGCTTCTTAAATGCACGTCCTGACTGTTTTGACTTGTTTCTTCCTTGTGTCTCACCAGTAAAATGCTGATATGGTACCAAACAGCAGTAAGTCTCTGTTGAATTAATCTGAATTAAGACTGAAACTGTGATTTGTGACAACATCCCTCCGGTCAGTCATGTTTCATTGAGGAGAAAATCAAGTGTCAAATTGTGGCAACTCTAAAAAAGGGTAAAAAATGCAAGGAGCAGTAAATAAGTAAGTGTTTTGGCTGAAAGTGAACAAAACAAGGAGCAAACTAACAAAACACACAAGAAAAACAAAGTAACAAAAAATAATTTTAAAAAATTAAGAAAACAATAAATTAAATAATCAGGGAAATTAAGAAAAATGAACAATATAAAAATTAATAAACAAAACAAAAATAAACTGAAGAAAAGTGACCAAAATATGAAGCAAAATGAAGAAAAAAAAACAGACCAAATAATCTTGAAACTGAACAATAATGAACAAAATAAAATGAAGACAATGCTGATAGCCTCTTCAGCCTGACCTGAAACACCTTTGCTGCAGGTTTTGGCAACCTTTAACCTCTCCACTCAAGAGTAATTGTGCCAATAATAACATATGAAAATCTGACCTTTAAGTTTTTAGCTGAAGGTGTGGGTCAGCCATGTTCACGTTTGACTTAAGTCTTGACCTGATACACCTTTGCTGTAAGTTTGGTAACATTAAGCAAAATGTTCACACCTCCTACCCCCATTTCTATTATTATAATTATTTTTATTAATTGATATTATGTGATGTTGTAGATATCACTCTCTCAATTTTATATAAAAGAGCTGTTTTAGTAAATTTGTTTCAAAAAAAGACAAATTATGTTAAAAATGATTCACGTTATGGCGACACGGTGGTGCAGTGCCTCACAGCTAGAAGGTCCTGGGTTCGATCCCAACACCGGGTGGTGGGGCCTTTCTGTGTGGAGTTTGCATGTT
>JAQQAE010018856.1:0-11081 GCA_029823295.1 Pseudamia nigra | reverse complement strand
TCATAAAATATGGTGGTGGTATATGATGGTCTGGGGCTGTTTTGCTGGTTCAGGACCTGGAAGACTTGCTGTGGTAAATGGAACCATTAATTCTGCTTCTACCAAAAAATCCTGAAGGAGAATGTCCGTCCATCTGTTAGTGACCTCAAGCTGAAGTGCACTTGTGTTCTGCAGCATGACAATGATCCGAAAAACACCAGCAAGTCCACCTCTGAATGGCTTAAGAAAAATGAAATGAAGACTTTGTAGTGGCTTAGTCAAAGTCCTGACCTGAATCCGATTGAGACGCTGTGGCATGACCTTACAAAGGCGGTTCATGCTTGAAAACCCCCCAATATGGCTGAATTTCAACAATACTGCAAAGATGAGTGGACCAAAATTACTCCACAGCGCTGTAAAAGACTCATCGCCAGTTATTGCAAATGCTTGATTGCATTTTGTGCTGCTAAGGGTGGCCCAACCAAATATTAGGTTTAGGGAGCAAGCACTTTTTCACACAGGGCCATGTAGTTTTGGATTTTTTACCTTTAAAAATAAAAACCTTTATTTAAAACTTTTTTTGTGTTTACTTGTGTTTTCTTACATTTATTATTTACATTTGTTTGATGATCTGAAACATTAAAGTGTGGCAAATATACAAAAAAAGTAAGAAATCAGGAAGGGGCAAGCATTTTTCACAGCACTGTATGTAAACTGAAATCATGTTTAGATGGAAATGCTGGGAGGCTTTTAGTGTTGCCTTTTTATGTTTAAGTTATTACTCCATGTTTTATATTGGCTCTGTACTGTCTCTTCTCCTGTTTATGCACATGGCAGGAGCAGGCTGTTGTAAGTGAAACAGCTCCTCTCAGAGTTTTCACCCACCACCACCTCTGCACCTCTAATGAGTGGACTGGTGAGGGCTTGCCTTCACTAATGACACTCACTAACTAGGTGCATGTTTTAATTGCTTCCTGTTCTTTACTGCTAGAGGCTGGAACTGCACCGGTAACAATTGGGGGTTTTGAATCACCACGGCCTTCTATCTCTGGCTCTGATGAACACCTCCAGTATTCTGGCTTTACATTTTATGTCCCAGATAGTGAAAAAGGCAGTCTACATCAAAAGAAATACCTGCTATAACTGTGCACAAGCTGTTCTTACTGCTTACACCCATAGTTTTAAAAGACTAAGTATATGATCAGAAAATGTCCTGTATTAGTTTTGTGGCAGAAGCTAGTGGAATAGGTGGGTTTGACTGGGCTCGTTGTGGATGCATATGTGTGCCTGAGTGTTCACACCAAAAGCCAGTCAGTTTGCCTTGACTCTGATTTATTTTGACAGTTTTATGGCACTAGGCTGAAGTTATGGATGTATTTTCTGTACTCCCCCTCATCAGTTAACAACACATAAAAGATGTATAATTACATTTTGGTTTTCATTTTGAAGTTGCCTATGTATAAAATTTTCACCTATTTTGCTTTTCCTGTTAGAGGTGAGTTGTAGCTCCATTTCCACAGTCAGTCAGGCTTGCTTATGACGAGTTCCGGCACACGGTGACCGCGAGTGGTAATTTGCATCCCAGTAAGCATTGTAACAGTCCAGCACAGATTAAAACCCCCACATTTACTGTAATAAACTAGTATGAGATATTTTGGAAGCAGCACCCTCTGGATTCTAGGAAGCCTTCTTGTTAATCCTCCATTGTTATTATCGTACACTGATGTGGTGAGAGCATCTGGTTGAATGGATTCCACTATGTCTCACAGGTTGGTTGGAGCACAGCGAGGGACTATTACACATTCTTGTGGTCACCTCTCCCTGAGAACTATGTGGAAGGCACTGCAGTCAACAGAACAGTGGTCTTTCAGGGTAAGATCATGCATAGTTTTATATAACTTTAACACCTTTTAATAACCACATGTTAAGGGGTAGAAAATGGATGGATGGATGTTAGAGAAGCACTTTGAGGATTGTTAAAACTTGCATACAAAATCAGTGAATTGGGTTAAACAAGGATACTTTCTCATAGATTTATTCTAATGTTAATGACATTTTGGCTTGTGTTGATTTTATATCTTTCTCATTATATTTCAATTTAATGGACAGAGGCACAAAGAGTAGAGCAGCATATCTTAGTTACAATTTAGATTTACAAATGTGTAGTGCCTTTGTTTTTAGTCTAGTTACAATGTGCAGAAGATAAGGAGGAGTAAAAGAGTCTTGTAAGTGGAGTTGATGATTATGGTTAAGTATCTGTTGGTCTTCGCTGGTGTTTGTCCAATAGGATATTATGTACCCAATGACGATGGCGAGTTCTACCAGTTCTGTTACGTGACCCATAAAGGCGAGATCCGAGGCGCCAGCACACCATTCCAGTTTCGTGCCAATAGCCCAACAGAGGAGGAGCTCCTGACGGTGGAAGATGAATGCAACTCCGATATCCTGGTGGTCACCACCAAGGCTGGATTCCTTGAGGTACAGCCTGTCATTTTTCTCAGATCTCTATTGTCACATCTAACACTTCAGAATGACTTTATTAAACACACATTTACATAAACAGTATTCTTTATGTAGGAATATTTTTGTTTTACTCAATTTCCAATCTCTATTATAAAGTTGCATTATTCCTGACTTAATTAAACCAATACGAAGCTACGCTCCACATATGTGAGAAGTGTTCATTCACAAAAATGTTACAGAAGTGTAAAAGGAAGAATTTTACTCTGCAGATTTTTATTATGTACTGCCTGCAGAGCAAAAGAAAGAAATGAAAAAATAACATATGAAGCCGTGTTATATATGGTGTGACTTGTCCTGAAACGATCAGAAAATGTTAAAGTAAGATTACAGCTGTCTGTGAAAAGTCATCAGAGCAGATCTCTGATGTGAAATAGACATAGAATAGAGAGAACAGTTTAAGGGCACACGTACATTACCCCCAGTTGTCTCATACTGTGGTGAAGCATAATTGTCCCCCTCCCCAGTCCACCACTTGTCTGCACTCAAACTACTCCAAGATCCAGTTGGCCTGAGCATGGTGCACTAACCTCATTGTACATACGCCAGCACAGTGTAATAGAACGCACACAGTTTTGAGTCATTTTGGTGACTCCTCAATTTATCAGTTACCCAAGGAGAATATTGCTATTTTTTCGATGTTACATGTGATGATGAGATACTGCGAGAAAACTGTGTGGATACATTTTTGATTATTTCAATTTTGGATTGAGCCCTACATTCAATAAGACTGAAACATTCTTAAACCTCAAATGTTTTTTTTCCTTTGTGGATAAAGGCAGACTTCAAATCACAGGTTTCAACTGCTCGTAAATTTCTTTTGTACCAATGGAAGTCTGCAAGAAATAAAAAGTAAATGGCTGCACGTTACAAGTTGTCATAAATCACTTGCAAGAACAAACATGTTATTGATTCCACAAACTCCAATGATACATATTATATAAACACAGTCGTGCACTTTTATTAATGCTTATTTTAATTATGTGAAATGCTTTTAATATCGTAAACAATATTTACTCTGTGCAGCAAAAGATGGAAGAAGCGCAGAGAGAGAAAAATGAGCTGGTGAAAAACATGGCTATGCTGCAGAAGGAGAAGGAACAGCTGGAAGTCGAGAAGGAGGGTTTGCTGAAGGAGTATGAACAGGAGAAGGAGACCTGCACACAGCTGAGAAGAGAGAACCAAGTAAGCTGAGGATGGACTGAGTCAGTTTGCCAAGGCAGATAGAGAGCTGTTGCAGTGAACAGGGGATATGTCCAGTAATTTTATTTAGCAATGCATGCCAGAAAAAGTTGCATGATTTATGATGTCTAGATATTGTAGCGGTTCCAAAGAACATTAAGCCCAACAGTCTTTTAGCACCCCCTAGTGAGGGACTGCAAATATACAGAGCCATCCAACCTAAACCAATAAATCAGACACTGACAGATATGAATGTGTGTATTATCAGTGGTGTAATTCAATTTTTATAACACAACATTAATTCTTAAAAGCAGCGTCAGTAATAATTCACATTCTGTCCTCTGCTATAAATCTGGTGGTAAAACCACTTTCAGATGGAAACATGATTACAGATTTTGTGGCTGTTAATTTTACTGCTATACTTTTATATGATTTTTTTATGTTGTGTGAATATAAAGAATCCAAAATTCTGCCAACAAACAAACTGTTAATGTTCCCCTTTGCTTATTGATGTCATCTTTTAAGACTGAATGACATTTAGCTTTTACTTTTTTAACTTATTGTTTTTCCATGTGACACTTTATCTTTAGAGCTACATACAATACATAGTCAAAGTTCTGTTAGCAGATTTGAAAACTGTAAAAAAAAGTATGCCAAAATGGTTGGAAAAAAAATCACTGTACTGTGTACAGTTTTTTTCTGTTCAAGTTGAATTGATGTATATTACTAAACAAGTTTTCTTCAGCACCTTGTTGTGTCTTCCGTGTTGAATTTTCCCAGTTTATTATGGTTTGATTAATTTTCTGCAGGAGCTCCAGGGTTCCTCCCAGGCCCTCCAGGAGGAGAAAGAGGAGGTCAAGAGGAGACTCGAGGAGGCCACATCCAGAGTTTTACAGCTGGAAGAGGATCTGATCGGAGTCACACAGAAGGGTTTACAGAAGGAAACTGAGTTGGACAGGTGAGTTCGATATATGTATGTTTTGTTTTGTTTGATTGTGTAAATGTGACATTAACATGGGTGAACCCTCTGAATTATCTGAAACATTTCATTCACATTGTAAAGTATGTGTAGTTATCATATCTTTAACTGTTGTCATAGAAAATAAATTTCAACAAAACTGATGATGCAGTTTGATTCATATTTTGTTATAATGCTAACATGCAGTTTAATTCATTTGTTTATAACACTTGTTATACTTGTTCCTTAGTCTCAGAGATAGAGTGAAGAAACTTACAACAGAGAAGGACGCAATTGAGTCACATTTAAAGAATGAGAAAGATGAAAAGGAACTTTACAAGGTAATGTAACAGCAAAATGATTCAATTTATTTCCTGAAATGCAAATATAAATATAAGAATTGTTTGCCAAATCCTGATAATGGCTGCAAGTAAAGCAGTCCTGTTTGGTTGACTCAATTTTAAAGTAGATTCAGATTTTCTGCTTTGGTTGATTGTTTGTATTTCTGTTTTTGCATTTACTACCACTGACAATATAGCAAACTGTTGCTTGAAGATACAGTCAAACAGGGCTTGCCTTATTCTGTCTTTCTGTGCTCCATCTGGTGTTTCTGTACCTTTGTTGTGGTAATGCACAGGAACTGGGAGTGCCACATATTACACTGTCGCCATGGGGATTGACCCAAAAAGCCATACCTAATTTAACTGGAGCTGCTGCTAAAGGAAAACTTTATGGGCCTATCTCAATCTCTGTTTTGTAATTGAGGTCATGCTACATTTATTTTAATAGTCAGATGCTCTTTGGTACATGATTGTGATTGGTGTTATATGAAGGAGGTAACACCCAAGGACTCTGTTTTATAAACATCTTACGCTTTGTAACTTATGCTGTGTGTGGCCATGTGCTTGAAACACCAGATTCACCTGAAAAATCGCGAACTGGAGAATACTAAGCTGAGTGCAGAGCTGCAGCTGCTGAAGTCTGTGGATGTAAACAAAGAAAACACCATTGCCCAGTTTAAAGAGGAGGTGGGACGTCTGCAGGCATGTCTTACTGAGAAGGAGAAACAGTACAGAGAGATCCTGGCTAAAGTGTCACCCTTGGTATATTGTTCTTTCACACCATAAAGACATACTCATGTACATTAATGATAATGAAATGAAAATACAAATGCAGGGGCTTTCCACTGCTTTTTGAAATGACACATCCTTCATTTTTTGCTCGTTCAGGGAGACATCAAGGCCCTGAAGGAGCAGCTGCGTCAGAAGGAAGAACAGCTTCAAGCTAACCAGCAGCAATCTGCATTGTTGGCTGCAGAGCTGAGGGATGCTTCTACCACCCGTGACCGCACCATGGCAGACCTCTACCGCATGAAGCTGGAGGCTGATGCCCTTCGTCAGGCCAAAGCTGAAGCTCAGGCCAAATGTGCCTGCCTGGAGCGCATGATAGAACAGATGAAGACAGAAGCCAAGCAAGAAATTGTAAGGATTCTGACCAAACTGTCATATTCCAGGGGTCTTTCAGTGTTCTCTGTACAGCGTCCAGTCTATGATCTTTTTGATTGTTAACAGGCCAGAGCTGAGGAAGACATGGCTGCAGATCCAGCTGTTGTAGCAGAGCTGCAGAGAGAAGTGGAGGACCTAAAGCTGCGGCTGCACATGGCTGCAGAACACTACAAGGAGAAATATAAAGAGTGTCAGCGACTGCAAAAACAAGTGCTCAGGCTTTCTGAACAGCAAGGGGTATGTCCCACAAACAGCCAGTGTATTTTTTACTGTACATATACCAATACACACATTACATGACTCATGTAAATAATTATATTTTTAGGTGTTTGTTCTTAGAAAGACCCGTAGTACCTTCACATTACAGAAATTCATCACTGTCATGATTTACTACACATTAATCTCATAACGTCATGTCATGTGGAGAAACTGGGTTTATTAAACAGAATCATATTTTCCGGACTGTACGTCGCACTTTTTTTCATAGTCTGGCTAGGGATGCGACATATAAACAGGAGCGACTAATATATGAAAATGTTTCACGTGTTCGTTGTTTTCACACTGACAGCTGCTAGAGGGCCACTATAGGCTTGTGTACCTGTATCTGCCGCGCCTGTATCACTGACAATTTAAAATGTAAACATTACCGGTAACAACCATACCTGCCATCATCCCTGGAGGCTTAACCAAAGTATTCCAGCCACTTGCTTTAAGGCGGTTTTGCGTCACCTGTAGGAGCAGTGGATGATGGATGGAGAGCACAGCTTTATGGTAACCAGGAGGATGCGCTGTGCAACTTTCCTGCAAGTCATTAGATGGATCAACAAGGCATGGACTTGAGTGACAAATGAAACCATCCTGCCGGGATCAGAAAGGCCTTAATAATTAGAAATGGAACTGATGCTGAGTCTCACTGCAGCAACGCAGAGGAGGAAGCGGTGCTTCGTCTCCCTGCGGAGTTGT
Organism: Pseudamia nigra; assembly: GCA_029823295.1. Classification (NCBI taxonomy): domain Eukaryota; kingdom Metazoa; phylum Chordata; class Actinopteri; order Kurtiformes; family Apogonidae; genus Pseudamia; species Pseudamia nigra. The sequence goes on along the minus strand of JAQQAE010018856.1, from coordinate 3,974 downwards.
TCAGAAGTGACACCGAGGATGAAGATTTTAAAGGATTTAGCGATTAGGAGTGAGATCATGAGTTTGATGAGCTTGTTTTATTATGTTCTTTATGCTATAGTTATGTGAATAACTGTTAATATACGTTAACATACAAGACACCTACCATATTTTCCAGATTAAAAGTCGTGTTTTTTTTTTTGCATAGTCTGGCGAGGGGATCGACAAATACATCGGAGCGACTTGTATTTTGAATAAATTTGACTATAGGGTGTTCGTCACACTGACAGCTGCTAGAGGAGGCGAGCCGCGAGCCGTCCCTTCTGGCGCGCTGTGCGTTTGACGCGCATCCCCTGAACAGATGTGACCTGTTCTGCAGAGCGAATAATACACGTTTTTTTCTTCATTATGCATTTTTTGGCTTGTGCGACTAACATACCGGAGTGACATATCACCCGGAAAATACGGTAATGACCTTAAATGGTCATTAGCAAAACTTGATTTTTACCTCTCTGTCTGTAGGAACTGAAGAAAAGCTCAGCACAAGAGGCCACAACAGTCCCACCATCAGTGAGTCCAGACACATCTGTGCCAGGTAATGAATTAATTCTGGCTGTAATTTGTGGAATCAATAATGTGTATTTAACATTGCTGTTTAAGTTGACAGCAACTTGGACAGTAGTTTAAGGTGTGGAGTTTACTCCTTGATTTTGTAGCCTGGTTTTAGATATATTATTCTATACATATCACATTTAGGTACACTCACTTGTACTGTGTTTGAAATACAGTCTATCATAAGATGGTACACTGTGGTCATAAAGGGATGAACATAGCCAGCAGCAATACTTAGGCAGGCTGTGGCATTTAAGCAATGCACAGTATGTGATTCCAGGTTTGACACGTTGTACTTCCATAGATGCTTTTCTGCATTACTTACGTTTAATGAGTGGTCATTTATGTAACTGCTGTCTTTCTATCAGTTTGAACCAGTCTGACCATTTTCCTCTATCCCTTGGCATCAACAAGATGTTTTCATCTAGACAACTGTTTTTTACTGGATGGTTCGTCTTTTGCCGGCTGTTCTTTAAAAACCCTAGAGATGGTTGTGTCTAAAATCCATGTTTAAAGTCATGTAAATCACCTTACGTTTCACACTCGGTCTAATCTTCAGCAGGTTGCCTTGACTGTGTTGACATGCTTAATGCATGTAATTTGATAATTAGATATTTATGTTTAACAAGTGTACCTAATAAAGTGGCCAGTCGGTGTACGTATGTGGTGTAATAATGTGCAATATTAGCGTTTCTTTGTCAGTTTAGCAGTTAATAGATACATTGTTAATAAAATAATTTTGATATGCCAACTCGTTATGTTGCCTCAGCAAACCATTTTATTCCATGCCATTATCTTTCCAGGAAGTCCTGGTTCAGCTGATCCCATGCTGGAAGCCATCATCCAGGAGAAGCTCAAAGGCATTAGCAGAGAAGCGTCTGACAGGAATGACAAGTACAGAAAATGCAAGCAGATGTTGATGGTAAGATATTTCTGTCCTGTTTATGGATACATGTCCCCAAATTGGCTGTTCCAGCCCCATGGAAGACTTGTGTAGTATAAACCAAGATTGGCAGTAAAAAAAAAAAGATAATTAATGCCTCATTTTTCTCCAGGAGGAGAAGGAACGTAGCTGTATGTTTGCTGATGAGCTGGCCAAGATGGAAGTGAAATTTAAGGAACAACTGAAGACCAATGAAAACCTGAAGCTGCAGCTGGCAGCAGAGGAGGACCGCTACAAGGTGGGTGCAGAGTATAGACACTTTGCATCACACTCAAACTACCAGCTACCAGCAAAGCCCTGTCGCTGCTTTAAAACAGGGCTGTTAGTAGACATTGTGTGCTTTCACTGAGTGTATGGCTGGTCTAGCTCAGGGATTAAGCCTTTGATGCCGTCTCTCCCCTTGAACACAGACCCTCTGTCAGTGTTGTTTATGACAGTGTTGTTTATGAGCAGGACTATCTGTGAGACGACTTTTTACTGCTGTTTATGTCAGGCTGTGGGGACGAGCAGAGTTTGGCTCTGGTGAGTCCACTCCAGTTGCCTGGCTAATGCTATGCTTGGCTCAGGTCTGGCGGATATTTGCTTAGTGTCTCAGTGGAATTCAAACAGGTTGCTTTGCCTTGAGTACTGTTGTACATAAATCAGTCCTCAGCGAAGGAGAACCTTTTATGTCTATGACCAATTAATGTCGGGCACTTAAGTTTGACAGTATTTCATTCCTACATTTTCCAATCAGCACCACAAGTCAACGACATGTCCTCATTCCTCTGCCCTGTGTGTCTTTTGCATCCAGAGCCAGGTAGCTGAGAAGGGACGGGAGCTGAAGGAGCTGAAGGACACACTAGCGCTTGTTGTGAAAGAGAAGGAAAAACTGGAGGAGGTTAGTGACAGCTTTCATTTTCTCTTTTATAGACTTCCTCCACTCTAAAAATTCCCCGAAAAATGCAATTCTCCTGCCATTTTCCCTCTCCCAATCTGGTCTGTGTTTAATATGCCTCTAATTGTAGAAGAGAAGTAAATGAGTTCTTATTTTCCATTCCATTACTTTGGACCACAGCAAGGTCCTCGCTGACCTAAAATATTGCTTCGAGGTAATTCTCCTACAGCTAAGAGGAGCAAAATGACCCAATTTGAGGTTTAGACTGTAAATTAAATTGGCGTCTGCAGCTAACATCAATAAAATACAGCGTCCCATTCCCTTTGAAAATGAGAAGAGTTTCTTTTTTAATGAAGGTGCTAATTAAACTGTTTGTGTGTGTGAGAAAGAAAAAGCACGATCTCACAGCTCAGGAGTTATTTTGTAATTGTAAGTAGCTTGTTGTGAGAGACTGGGACCCACGCAGAAATTAAACAAGACATGCAGCTCTGCAGGAAACTGATGCAAGCACATTTGTTGTCTTGGTTGTCATCATGCTGTCTAATGCTGGTGTTGCTTTCCTAGGATCTACAGAAGAATAGCAACAACAGTAAGGGAGATCAGGCAGCTGGTGAGAAAACCAATTTGGAGAGCATCCAGTCCAGTGTGCCTTTATTCCTGCAGTACCCTGTCCCTTACACCCAGGATGCCCCCACCCCTCTGCTGGTCTCTCAAAGCCCCACTAAGCTGCATTTTGGGAACCCCTACTCCATCTCAGACTCAAAAGGTTGGTTTTTTTTTGAAGGTACAAAATATATTTTGGTCATTATCTCAAATATTCATTCACAGGGTTCCAATCTAGAATTATTGACAGCTTGTCTCTGCGCCCTCTACCTTCAGATGATGCAGACGAGGAATTCTCAGATGATCAGCTCCTTCGACTGCCCCCAGTGGGCCCACCCTCTTGGGACAGCAATGTGGTGTGCATCCAGCCCACCCGCAACCACAGCCGCCCCGAAGGCCATGAAGAGTCAGCAGAAAAGCAAAACAACAACAACGTAAGCTTTAATGCTATATCAAGTATGTCTCGGTGTTGACAAAATATGAGGTCACAATACCAGTTCTGATAAGTAAGCTCACATTGCAGTCACCAAATGGAACTATTAAAGCTGCTGTGATTGATGTGACCTGACAGGAAGCAAGGATTCTCCTCACTTTAGGCTGTAGAACATGTACTCAATAACAGCAAGTTGTTGGTACTCACAGGTGTTTTCAGACAGGTACAAGGTTAACTGTGTGATTGACAACTGTAATTATTAATATACGATTTCCTTATTTTATGGCTCAACATGTAAGCTTGGAGATATGGTACATTGGAGTAAAAGGATCTCAAGTTAGCTACATACGTCTTTTGATTTGGAACAAAAACAATGAGCAGTGAGAAAGAAGGTCTGTCTTTTCACATGTGTTCACCTAAAGACGTGGATAAAATTGTTGGTCCCCTCTGTAAATGACAGAAAAACCCACAATGGTCGCAGAAATAACTTGAATCTGACAAAAGTAATAATAAATAAAAATTTTATG
>JAQQAE010018855.1:0-11082 GCA_029823295.1 Pseudamia nigra | reverse complement strand
ACCAAATGGATATAATATGACATGAAGAGAACAGAATATGGAGAATAATTATATATGTATTTAGGAAAAATAAATTTTAAATGAAATTGACTTTTATTTTAATTATGATAATGATGTCTGGTTATGTTAGACCAGCAGAGAAGGCTTTGCTGGCCCTGACGGCCCACCACTGATAAAAATGTCATAGTAAGCTGTCCGATTTCCTCATAAAATACAGTGCATTCATTGTGATCTTTTTTATGCAGTTCATCCACGCCGTCACTGATTATATCAGTCCATTTCTCCTCCCTCTGCTATTTCAGGAGTACTTCTGGACTACAAAATACATACTTGGGCTTCACTGTTCTTCTGTTCTGAAGAACTTCCTTCCCATCTGACAGACAGGTGAATCTGCTTTGAAGTGGCTCCATCTTGCTCCCTGATGTGGAGGCCAGAGAATAAGCTTCCCCCTCAAGACCCCATTAAAGCAAAACCCAAGGTCCGCAGGTTTGATATTCATCGCCTGGGCAACCTCTGCCATCAACACATTTTGTGCCACGTGAGAATGATCACAGCTTATTAAAGTGGAAATAATGACTGCTCTACCTCCGGCATGAAATATTTAACAAGGACAAAGGAGATGGCTCATAGGTGATTCATATCTGTGTTGAAAGGAGAGAATGTGGACAATACCATCCTCACAGGAAGTGCAGATGAACCTTGATGAACCTGAGCTAGAACGAACTCTCTCCAATTGAAATTAGTATTTTAATGGAAAGAAAAATGGAGGAAATGTGGAAGAGGGTGTCTGAATTAACAATATTATAGTAACTGACTGAATTAACATTTATTAACGATAACAAAGATATTTGTGTAACGGCAAGTGACACTCTGAGCTGCACATTTTCCCATATTTACTTCATGACATTTACTGTACACACTATGCAGAGAGGATCAAAATATATGCACCCATTTTTAACCATCATTTCATTTTAATCATCTCTCTCATTCACAGCTGTGCTCAGAACATACAGAGCATCCAATTTCTGGATGTGAAATTATTGATGCATTTTTCCTTCTAGCTTGGGTAAATTAGCTCTTTTGGACCCTTGGGAAAATCAGGGGAAAGGAGTGGAGTGAAAATGTTCTCCATCAAGTGTGATTGAATTGGATTTTACAAGATGAATTGCTTGGACAAGAGTTTATCCCAATTACATTGCCGAGAGGTTTCAGTCCTACTGCAGCCACTCTGGTCAACAGCAATTAAGGTCGGCTTTGAGTTATCAGGAGCTTCCATTGAGAGGTGTTTACAATGTGAGCACACAGTAGATAAAGGGAACAGGCCAACATTTACAAGAGTTAAAAACGGCTTGTGGTGTGGTAGAAGAAGATTCCTTGAAATTACAGATATGGCAGCCAAAACATGAGCCCAGAAAAACACAGCTGTCTTTTCCATAGTCCACACATCTTTTAATCTTGCAGAACAGACACACTGTGGTGGCTGCCTTTGCCTCTTTGTATGGCCATCCATTTTTCTTACTTGAGTATTTTTTTCTTTGATGTAACTGATGTAACTGGTATGAATGATGGTTAATGTGGAAACTCGCCATGTCGCCTTTCATGTGTCTTTTATCAAGACTACACTTACTACAGTCAGTGGCAAAAAGGCTAATGACAGGCAAACAATGAGGTAATATTTAGACTTACCTTGCCCACACTGGGGGTCCACAGATACCTGAGGCTGAAAACACACAGAGCCAAAACAAGGAAGACCAGAGCGAGAATCAGAGCCACTCGCTGGTAGGTTTGGTACCTGGCTTTCTTCTCTTTTCCCATTTCAACCTGCAAATAATATATGATCAATACACCATGGTTTGGCCTGAGCTGAGAAATACAGTGCTAACACTTTACTTTGTTATAATTTTTATTAGAGTTTTAGGGTAGCTGTATTTTACTGAAGCATCCATTTTTCTCACTTTAATTTTTATGCAGCATTTTTTAACAGAAATATGTATTTTTAATTAGGGCTGTCAAACGATTAAAATTTTTCATTTGATTAATCACGGGGTCACTGTGAATTAATTTCTATTAATCACAATTAAGACCCATTCATTGTTTTTCATTTTGTGGGAGAAAAACACTCATGATAGAAGGTGATATAGACACTTGACTAAAATGACTTATTTTACATTAAAATGTATATATTTTTTCTAATTTAAACTTGTGTAACTAAAAGGAAATTACACCTGCTTTGTAGAACTTAACAGAACCTCTGTAATGTTCTGCTGAGATGTTTTTTGCTTTTTTTACACTTGGTTCACTGCCTTCATCAGTAACTAATGTAATTTGTTTCAAAATGTATAAAGTTGTATACTTTTACATTTAAATTGATTTTGATGCAGTAAATACTAAAGAAGTTGGCAGTGACGTGGGTCAAATGTAACATAAGATGTCATCACTTTTTCCTTGATGTATGAGTTATTGTCTGTTAATTGCGTTAAAATTTTAAATCAAATTAATTATGCAAATGAGACAATCTGGATTAACACGTTAATTTTGACAGCCCTATTTTTAATTCTTAATGGCTACAAAACATGGCTACATTTTTTTTTTGTTTTTATGCATTTGAGCCAATTATTTAAAAAAAGGAATAAACAGATTTTGATAACATTTTTAGGAAAGGTCTAAAATGAAAAAGTTTCATCTTCGGAGTTATATGAGGGTGTTATATGAGGGCTGATGAGGCTAATTTGCTTTGTTCCAATTCAGGGAAAAAATGATACATTTGTTGCAATTACCCTTTAGGTCGTTTATGTTCACAGTACAACAGTCTGTAGTGGTCCAACGTTGTAAACAAATGCATGAACAAACTGTTTTCCCATTGGCAAGAAAAATTTACTCCTGAAAGGAGTAAGTTTACTCTTTTGCTTGACTTGGGAAAAACAACCATGAATCATCAGCGGAGTGTGTGGCTAGTTTGTCCTTTTATGTTTCTCTGGTTAATGTACCAATGTTCGTTAAAAAACAAAATATCCAGTCCTATCAAGGATCCAGAAATAATGTCTTGATGGATCTGATGAGATGAACATGTGCCACCGCAAAGACCCATGGGGCTCTGAGGGGTGCACACATCCCCATATACACACACAACATTACGAACTACGCAAAATTTGTAACATTATGTCTATCTTGATACAGTAGCTGTGCGTCTCATGTCAGTGTTGTGAACCACAGTTATGGGTCAGTTGTGTTCATAGTTGAGCTGATTATGTTCTCACTGCAAATTAATACAGGAAGTGAGCAGAGACCGCCCCCTTCTTGGCTATCTTGGCCCATATGTTTTGTCCTGTACGTGAATGCAATTGCCGTGTTCACACATGCACAAACAAATTGAAATTTGGGTGGAAGCGCTTCCTGTTTTGGAACAACTGCTCCAAACCAACCTGGTGTGAATACCCCCTGAATCACCCTTTAGATACAGAATGCAGGGTTTTGTAACATTAGCCTCTGGTCACTGCTTTGTTCGTTTAAATTAAATGACTAAATGGCCCCAACTGGTGTCTGTCAGAGGAACTGCACCTTGAATGGAACGCATCACTTCCATCACCATAGCAGAGATTTGTGCTCTCTGAGTGCTGTCAAGTTTTTTTTTGCATCATTATGCATCTTCTCAACCTCAAAACATACATTTAAATGACACAAAAGATAATTAAGCAAAACAAATGTAACCAGACAAAAATTATATGAAAGGACAAAATAGTCAGTAAAGATTGACTAGGCTATCAAAAAAGGGTGCCATAAAGGTTCATGTTGCTGACACAAAAACTGATTTGTGCAGTGTGAAGAAATTATCACCTCTTATCGTCAGGAAATTATTTTTGGTTAATTTTATTTGAAGTTTCCATGGTTTAATAGTCTATGTGCCATATTAGTAAGTCCATTTACTGTGGCTGGTATTGTTACTTTTTGCTCATATGCTGAGTGTATTTCAAAGCCTTTACTTTTCCTTGAGTTCCTCTACTTTCATAAGTTTAAAAAAAAATCTTTTAAAATCAGTGTGTACTTGTGCCACAACAGGGTTTCCAATACAAAATATGATCCACATAGCATAACATTGCTTCTGTGTTATTTTAGCTTACAGAGCTCTTTAAATTTATAGCCTCATGTTTTTTCCCCAATAGATTTTCCATCATTTCTTCAAAAATTCCTTGACCCATGAGGCCCCTGATGGTAAGAATACAACCAACCCTGCACTGAAGAAGAGCACGCTGTTACAAGTGCCACTAAAAGGTTACGTTTATTAAACTTTTCCTCAAATTAAAACTCTGCCTGCTGTAGTCAATTCCCTAAGCTTTGGCCACAAATTAATAAAGGCAGGCTTTTGTTCCAGCAGAATTCCAGTAGGGAGAAAATGAAAGCTTCTCATTCACACTGGACCACTTTTGAAGGTCTCAGAGGACAACAGAAAAGCAGATATGTAAAAAAAAAATGAACCAACTTCAATTAACAAAATTGGTGTTGCTTATCTTCAAGTCTTTTTAAAACGATGATAAAGCAGCTTTGCTGTTCTATTGTGGCGGAGGTTGTTACACTTAAGCTGCAGTAGATTGGAGAGCATGTTAACTTGCTGACTTTTTCAAATAATGAACCTTTTGGAGTATTTTGTAATGCAAATTGTTATTTTCTGATCTATTGACTTGTATAATTTAAAATACACTACTAGGCAAAAGTTTGGACACAGCTTCTCCTTTGTTTTTTCATTGTTTTTCTTATATTCTACATTGTACATTAATATTGAAGACATCGAAACTGTGAAAGAACATGTATGGAATAAGGTTGTGAACAACAAAGTGTTAAACAACCCAATACATGTTTTATATTGTAGATAGTCCAAAGTAGTCACATCTAGCTTTGATGACTGCTTTGCATGGTCATAGAATTCTCTCATCAGATTCACCAGGTAGCCATCTTTAACAACGTTAAATTTGTGCAATTTCTTGCCTTAATGCGCTTTAGACCATCAGTTGTTTTGTGCAGAGGAAGTGTGGATACGAGTCAACAGCCCTGTTAGTGCTGCTATATGTACTGTACAAATCCACATTATGGCAAAAAACATACAGTTAAGGAAAGAGAAAAGACAGTCCATCATGACATACTTTAAGAAATGAAAGTCAATCTGAAAAATCTCAAGAACTTTGAATGTGTCCCAAAGTGCAGTTGCCAAAACCATCTGAGGTGCTGTAAATAGGATGTTTCTGAGGCTGGAAATTCTAAATGTATCCTCTGCGGCAGAGGTAGCTCTTGGTTTTCCTTTCCTGGGACAGAAAGAACCAGATTCATCATAGCATTTGATAGTTTTAATGACTGCACTTAGGGACACATTCAAAGTTCTTTAGATTGACTGACCATTATTTTAAGGAATGATGACCTAGCTTTCCTCTTTACTTAACCGAGTGGTTCTTGTCATAATATGGACTTGTACAGTATTTGCAGTAGCATCAATAGGGCTGATGGTCTAAACTCGGCAAGAAAAGACAAATTTTCTCTTGACAAAACACACCTGTGAACTGAAGCCATTTGGCTCTCACAAGAATCAGATGAGAGAATGTTATCAGTGTGCAAAGCTGTCATTGAAGCTAAATGTGGCCGCTCTGGAAATCTAGAATACCTTCTTTACTACAAAATTCAGGTCCTCAGTATCAATGTACAATGTTGAAAATAAGAAAAATTAGAAAAAACACTGAGGGAAAAAGTGTGTTTATACTTTGACTGGTAGTGTTACATCCAAGTCATCTGCTATAATGCGTTTTGCATTGTTCAAAAGCCAAATAGTACATAGCATGAATAAGTAGAGGAAACATGGCAAATAGATTAGCAGCATGAGTTTAGAAAAGGACAAAGGTATCATGATTTGAGACAGATCCTTTCACCGCTCACTGCAATTATTGATTTAACATATTGGTGGAAAGATCCACATAGGGCACATTAAAGTAAGGTTACTAAAAAAAAATCAAAATGCAATAAATTCCTTACATTGTGAAGAGTGAAAAAAAACAGTGGCTGAAATTCTGGGCTCTCATACTGCAGGTTGCATAAGCAATGGAAACTTAACTAGAGGACAAACCTCCTGCCTGTGCTTTGAATACTGAATACTCACAGGAAGGTGGGACTGAGAAATAGACAGACAGAAATAAAGGCAGAGATGGAGACGCAGTAAGGAGCCAGTGTGCAGCACCAGCCAACTAGTGTTTAAAGGTTTAGGAGTTCAGAGTCAGCCAGGCAGTTCCTCTTGAGCTTTGTGAGGAAGAACGCCTGGAGCCCCCTGCTGTTATCATGCAAAGACAAAAAAACTTCTGCGAGAAAACAACAGAAAAAAGTAGCATATATAACCAACAAGCAGAGACAGCGGTTTATCACACCAGGGCATTGTGATAGATGGATATAAATACCAATAAAAATGATTCACTAATAAGAAGCCACGGGTGATCTTTATAATAATAGTCTAAGAGATGCAGTATATTTTTAATGAGTACCTGCCTGCATTATTTGCAGGGGGAATGTGATGGACAGAGAGTTCTTACTTATTCATTTAAAGAAATACTGTGCTGTGAAGAAACTCAAGCCCGTTGATCACAAAGTCTGCAACAAGTGGAATATGAAAGAAGTAAGAAGGCGGATTTCAGAGCAAAAAAAAAAAAAATCCTATTTCCTCATCTGCTCTGAAATAAAGGCAGTTCTTGGGGTACTTGAATGCAGCTTGAATGCCAAAAACAAAGAATATCATAAGTAGATCAATAGGTAGATAGGTAATACAGGTGAAAATGACAAGAATAGAAATAAAGGCAGAACGCGAAGATGAAAAAGCAAAGGAATTAAATGGAAAAATTACTATTCTGAGAAAACTCCATAAGAGATCAAACTATACTCAAAAAAGCCTTAGGACTTCTGATGTATTACCTACACCTAAACTCCAATATCTATTTTTTATTCCACTTCAACTGTCACCTACTATTAAGTTAGTAAGCTGTGAAAATGCTTGCAGTTCCTTGACACTATAATGACCTGGTATTCAAGGGCAAATATCACAATGTATAAAGATGATAAGAGATGGTTCCATTTATTGTTAAATTGTCCTGTAAGACATAAAAATGCAACAAATCAAAGAGGAGAAAAAAAATTTTATTGACTCACATCTTTCCACAGAATCTGTTGACTGCTGGACTGACTGCTAGCCTCCATAGTGCAAGCACACAGGAGGAATCTCTGGATCCTCTTAGCTGGGTGAAAATACAAACTCTCTGCAAGGCAAAGAGCCTCAGCTTCATGCCGTGGCTGTAATTTGGGAGTGTGCTGAAGGGGAGGGAAGTTTTCAGATGGAGTGGAATTACTGAAACATTTGTGATACCCATTAAAAGCAAGGCAGATGTCTCCTGCCTGCTTGCCTGCTCTCATTTCAAAGGTGGAAAGCCCAGAATGGTTTCAGACTGAAAGACAAACTCTCTGCTGAATAAATTACATTCTAGATGAAAATACTGGTTCGCTGCTCTCAAAAGATCAGCTCCCTGTGTGGAGATGCAAGGTTTGGAGGTGGAAAAGGAGCTAAATGTGTTTCATGGATCTTTTCATTCATGCTCTCTAAAGCATTCTGTAGTTCAAGTGCATTGTCTTTACAGTCAGAACAGATACAATAAACAAGAGACGACAGGACTGAGGCATAAAATCAAACCTATTAAAAGAAAGTTGAGGAATGAATGAAGGCTGTGCTGTGTATACTTTCTCCTTTACATTCAGTGTATTTTCAGAACTCTTACTCTTACTCTTACTCTTCAGCTTCTTCTTCCGGCTTCCACAGAGAGCACACGCATTTTCTATCTGCTCTTGTCCCAGTTTTCCCTGCTTGCTGTGTCTTGTCTGTGTATTTTGCTTCATTCTCTGTCAGAGTCTCCCCCTAAACCCAAAGCCACATGGAATTGACCAGCTGGACCGCAATGAAATTGACACGCAGGAAGACGAGTCGAGGAGAACCCAAGGGTCCTCAGAGGACAGGGGCTGCTGGACATGTGACAATCTGTGGACGCATGGGAACTTGTGTTTTTGAGACACTATGCACTGAGGATGTGATGGACATTCATTGATTTGAAACCACGATAACAGGATTTCTGTTGATTGGCTTGGAAGTTTCCTGGTATTTCAAAAAAGCATACGGAGGAGAAGCTGTTCAAAGCCCAACAAAGCTTTTGTCTCCAAATCAAGCAGTTGGGAAGAGCACTAGCAGCACAACATGGACAATTTCTGAGTTAAATCGAAGAGTGGGTTACAACACAGCAGTGCTAGGGTCTCTTCATAGGATGTACTTTTGAGGTCTGATATTAAAAGAAAATATAAAATTGGGCATTGAGAAGTTAAATTCTTTCTGTGTCTGAAAGTGTGACCATCTTATCTAATTGAAGACTCCCTTCTCTGGCCTTATGAGGCTGAGCGCAACCCCCCTTTGGAGGAAACACTGCTTGGAGTAATGAGTGGCGCTTTTCACCCTTCCCCCGCTTTCACCAACACTGACAGGCGGTCAGGCTGAACTTTTCTATGGACATGTGCCGCCATGGTAACTATCATGGGACTTAACATCTGGCTATATGACTGAGAGAGGATTCTTGACCTGGGGTTAAGTTTGAACTTTTTCTATGGACATGTGCCGACATGGTAGCTGGCATGGAATTAACATCTGGGCTTTATGTGCTGAAGAGAATTTCTGACTCTGATTTCTGATTCTGATTCTACTCAGTTGCATTTGGCCACCTGAGTGAGTATGAGTAAAATGAACAAAAATAACAAAAAACCCAAAAAAAACAAACCAAAAACTAATGAGCAAGTAAATGCACAATATTCAACAAAATAAGCAAGTGAATCAACAAAAATGAACACAGTAAGCAACAAATTGAGTACAATGTAAGAAATAAAGCAACAAAAATGAAGAAAAGCAAATGTGAATAAGAAATGAGCAAAACAAACAACTAAATGATCAAAGATGAACAAAAGAACTATGACATGAGCAAAAAAGGAACAAAATAATCCAGAAAATTAACAAAAATGAAATACAAAGGATCAAATGGGCACAAAATGAACAAAATAAGTGAGTAAATGAATAATAATTAACAAAACAATCAAGTAAATTCATGAAATGAATACAGTAACCAACAAAATGAGTACAATGTCTAAAATAAAAGCAACAAAAATGAAGAAAAGCAAATGTAGGAAACTAACAAAATAAACAACAAAGTTGGCAAAGGTGACCAAATAACCAAGAAAATGAACAAATATGAATAAAATAATCTACAGAGAGAAGTGGATGAAAGACAGAAATTAACAAAAGAACAATCAGATTAGCAGATGAGACCCACATAACCAAGAAAATAAACATGAAGGAAAAAAAGAACTAAATGGATAAAAATGAACAAAATAATCAAGTGAAATAAAAATAAAGAAAAGCAAATGTGAATAAGAAATGAACCTAATAACCAACAAAATGGAACAGGAATGAAAAAAACCCTAACAACATATTGAACAAATATAAGCAAAATACTCAAGAAAATTAACAAAAATGAATCAAATGACCACAAAGTTGAAAAGAAATGAACAAATGTATAATATAATCAGCAAAAATGAAGTAAACAATTAAGAAAACTAACAAAATAAATAAAATAACCAACATAATTGAATAAAAATAAACAAAACACTCAACACTTTCATGAACGACAGAAACCTCCAGCGACTCAAGGTTGACTGGTTGGAGTTCGTGGACAAAGGAGAGACAAAAGGAAGAGAGTAGGCAGAAATGAATAAAATAGCTCACAAAATTGAACGGAAATCAACAACATAAACAAAATGAGCAAAAATGAACAGAATAATGGATCTGCTGCCCCATCATCATACTTAATGACAATGCTGCTACACTGACACCATCATTAAAAACATCATTAAAAACTCTGTTCAGGGATGCCAATACATATTTTTCCTTGTTTATTTTTTGTATCTTGTAACCTGAGACCTTTAAGCAGCCAGGCCATTGTTTTCTGAACGCAATTAATACTGATCCATTTTTAGGAACCCACAAGAGAGAGGTTAAATAACATATGCAGTAACCGGAGCACCTCAAATATTGGCACCTGTGGACTGTATGCAGCTCTCTGCAAGCTTAATCATGCCATCAGATGATACCCGGTTATTTCTTTCATCCACACAGTGCAGAGTATCATTAACAGTTTGTGAAAATGCTACTGTGATCTATGGAAGGGGTGATCACACCTTGTAGTTCCTGTTCCTCTGTCAGAAATAGGAAAAAAATACCTTGTTACATCAGTATTCTTTTGTGGGTTTGCATTGTTCAGAAGGTGAACTCTGGTTTGGAAAAAGATACATTTTCATTTTTGTGGACTTCTGCACAGGTTTTGCAGTCTATGTGCATTCAGGTCTGCCCACACTGCAGCCTAAAATGTTATTATTCCTCATCTTAAATGGAAGTAAATAAAATCAGACAGCTACGCCTGCGAGACAGAGAGAGAGAGAGCGAGACAGAGAGAGAGAGAGAGAGATTTTGATGATGACATGTGATGAAGGTCACAGCAAAATTTAGACCTGGTACATTGGGCTCTCATGGTGAACCATGATGTCCTGCTGTTTTGTGTAAATTACCTTCTCAGGTGCTCACACCTTCAGCAAACTCATTACAACAATACTAAAATTCACCTGCTAGGGAGGCATTTTACATGTCCAAACACAATTTACTACCGGTGATCTAATGTCAACAGCCGACTCCTTGAAAAACATAAAGCTCTGGGATTTGGGTTATTTTCCATTATAATTTATGGCCATGTAATGTTTTTAGGTGATTTATTGGGAGCAGGTACAGTTATTTTGTGCCACTTAGTTTATGAAGAGAACAAAACAGAACAAAATGAGACAAAAGGTAAAAAAAAAAAAAAAATTAACAAAGCAAGTAACAAGAAGGAGCAAAATAAACACAAAATTAACAATTCAATTCAATTCAATCTTTATTTGTATAGCGCCAATCATAATCGCCGATTATCTCTAGGCGCTTCACAATTC
>JAQQAE010018854.1:0-11082 GCA_029823295.1 Pseudamia nigra | reverse complement strand
CGCATCACTGTATAAGCCGCAGGGTCGGCAATGTGTGAAAAAAGCCGCGGCCTATAGTGTGAATTTTACGGTAAGTGTGTAACAATGAGAAAAAACAGTCCATTAAATGAACAGATAATGGACAGAAAATGACAAAAATCCTGCAGAGTAGTATATAAATATGAACAATAACATGACATATAAAAACACAAAATCGAAACAACACAACAACCACTAAATCAACAAAATAAACAAACATAATGAAGAAGGAAAACACAAAATAATCAAGACAAACAAGTAAAACACCAGACAAAAACAGTTATTGGAGACACAGAATTTACATTAACCCTATTTTTAGATATTTTATTTAGTTTTGTTTAGTTTTGTTCATATATATACAGTATATATACATATATATTGAAGTACCATCACATCTAACTGTACAAATTGCTAGTTAAAAAGCCCATTATCAACAGGGGATGAATCGCTACACATCCCTCTTAAAATCTACATCTATGGATACACTTACAAGTGTGAGTTCGAACTGAAAGAAGAGAGAAGAAGCTCATACCTGTCATGAGTTTAACAAGGCTTTGTATTTGTGACCTGCAGAAATGTTTGTGCAGACCGGCTGTGTTGAAGCTGTAAATATGCATGTGGGCACAGCACTCAGCTGATGTATGGATGTTTGACAAAGGGATACACTGAATGCATTGTATGCTGCCATACAATGAAGAATACATTTAGCAAGACTTCAGAGTCAGTAAACTTTCAACAGTGAATATTTATGATTTGTACAAAATCTGCCCTTGAGATTTACAGCAGAACAGAAATGAAGACAAGCAAGCGCTTCCTTTCTTCCTCCATTGATGATAAATATCCTCATATTCCACTAGGTGATCTTGTTTGCTGTGTTTATACACTGTTTTTCATGCATTTGCCCTCCTACGCAGGCATGACATGATCTGGCCTTTCCAGTCAACACTGCTGTAAAGTGACTCTCTTATGCACACATTTACACCATGCTTCCTCCTCTCTCTGCCTCTCTGGGGACTGATGACACACCTCATTCTCTCAGTTCAGATTCTCTGCCGTGTCATTCTGCCGAGCCTGCCGACTCCATCCCCTTGTGATTTCACAGGGGAGGTCGGTCTAATGTGTGAAAAACTCAGTCCACCCCCAACGGTGCTTTGATGTCTGGGGGAAATATTCCTCATCAACAGTTTTCTGTCGACCAGGGGACCCTAAAAAAAATCATTCTGCGCTTTCACTTTCAATGGCCCCCCATTTGGGTTTAGCTTGTCAGTTGCAGAGTTAACAATGCCAATACAGTATATGCTTCATGTTCACCTAAGAGTGTTTCCTGAATGGAATGTTTAAATGTCAGTCTGGTTTGACAAGGTGCACAGTGGCCTGTCATTCTGATCACCGGAGATTTTCCCCTTAATTAAGTCATTATTAGCTTTAAAGCCACAGCAGGGAGAGGATCCAAATAAGTGATTACTAAGCTACTCATTAAGTTGTCCATCAGGTTTCCAAGTAACATTCAAAGATAGTTCTCCCTGTAATGACCTGCGTGGTGCAATTGAAAGGACCTGCAAATTCAATTGTTCTCTTCTTTTGAATTTTACAACAATTATTACATTTTTCAGATTTTCTTTTATTTCTTATGGCTCAGTGAGGCCCAAAGGTAAATTTAGAATATGTATATTAAAATGCCAATGAAAAGTTACATTTATAACTTAAAATTGTAAATGATGTTGCAGCAATTATGAGCAGGAAATAGAAGACATCCATCTTAATCTGAGGTTTATATAAAGGCAGAAATATCAACTCAAAGCTGTGAAAATATAAACTTGCTCAGTACTCCCCACAGACTGTATACAATATATCAGTGGAAAGACTGACTGTGAGACCCCTCCTGATTTCTGAACTGTTATTTCAGACTTTCCACATGGCATTTTGGAGCCAAAAAACAGGAAGTGACCATATTTGCACCATGGAGGTATTATAAGAACCAGATACTGGACAGCCAATACATTTTGAGCTGATTCCCCCAGTGGCCATTCGTCAGTACTACACTCCGGCCCAGAAAGCATTTTCCCCACACACCACAATGATAAAAGAAGTGTTTGTAAAGCTACCAACAGGATGACTCTATCTTTTCAGTTTTTGTAACATGGAGGTCTGAAATATTTTAAGTCACCAAAAGGCTAAAACAAAAAATAGGTTTTAAAATCTGTGATGTCAATCATGGTGCAAAGTCTGAGCAACCATTGGACAAATGGGGGAAAGGTGTGGGAGGTGAGTGGTGGAAGCCCTAGTACTTGTGTGCAGTGGGCAGCATAACATGGATATCATCACCACTGAGCAGCTTTCCCTGGGAAATGAATGGATGCCATCTTGGATACCAATGACTTCCATGTTCCACATAAAGATTGATTGATTGATATACCTCAGTTAATGGATGAAAAGATTCAGCTGCCGTTTTAATAATAATAAACACAATAAAACACACCAAACACAGTGTGAAAGTGTAACAAATATAACAAGCAGTACAACAGAAAAGTACAAACAAACAGTGCAAATAATCAAGTTGGATATGCCAGTCTCAACAGATGAGTTCTGAGTTTGGATGTGAAATGTGATAGAGCATCTCTGTTGCCAAGGTCAACAGGAGAGTGAATTCCAGAGTTGAGGAGCAGAGTGGCTGAATCCTCTGCTCCCCATGGTAATAAGGTGGCCAGAGGGGGCGGTGAGCTGGATGGAGTAAAAGGATCTGTGTGTGGGCAGGTGTGGCAATGTGGAGGAGGTGAGTCAATTTCACCAAAAATTTCAAAGTGATGCGTTTCTCAACTTTTAAGCTAATCATTTTTTGACACCGTAGCACACTTAGTGTGACTGTGAACAACACGGTTTTATCCTCATAAACACAGTCTTACTATTTAACAGACATACTGTACTGTACCTTGTGTATTAGTAGACAGACTGACTGTGACAACCCCTGGTTTCTGAACTTCTACTTTGAGGCAAATCATATTATCACACTTCCTGGATGTGAATTTGGAGCCAAAAAAGGAAGTTACCATATTTGCATAAGTGGATGCAGAGCTGTGGGACTGCAATGCGCCATGGAGCTTATGGGTAAGCTAATGCAAAATACTAGTCTTCTGACTTGGTAAAACCTGAAGTATTGACTAACAAAGAGAGAAATCCAAAACAACTCAACGGGACCCAATGGTTGTTCAAACCAAAAGAACAACACCCCAGCGCCTTACGGCAATGACATCACATATTTAAAAACCTATTTTTGAGCCTTTTCGTACTTAAAATGTTTCAAACCTCCATGTTACAAAAACTGATAATATAGAAAGTCATTTCTGACCAGTTTTGCAGCTGTCAGTTAAATTATTTACACAATAACCTCACTTCACTGCTCCAGGCCTTGCCCACTGCAAATGGCAGCCCTGAGAAATCCACATAATATAGACGACAAGAAAAACAAGCCATTTTGAATTTTTCTCATATTCAATTCAATTCAATTTTATTTGTATAGCAGCAATCATAATCGCCAATCACCTCTAGGTGCTTCACAATTCGAGACCGAGACCTCAATACTATACAGAGAGTAAACCCAACAGAACCACTGAGAGCAAGGCAAGGGCGACAGGGGGGAGAAAAAACTTCCTTTAACAGAAGAGAATATATTGTGACATCAAAGGTGATAACCAATCATAATCAACCTAAAATGCATTAATACTGCCCCCATGACCAGTGGAATCTGACATTTGAAAATGGTCTCTTTATTTTGTCTGCACCCTTCCAAATGTTCACAATAGACACATATTGGGGTATTTAAATGAGAAACTCAACAAAAGAAATAAATACCTACTTGCCTGAGGCTTAAAGCAGACATAAACACGTAGCATGTTTTAATCTCCATTAAAAGTCAACCCATATCTGGTCAGATGGAAGATTAAAGGCTCTTTGGTGCCATTTTACTGCATTTTCGGCCTCTCACAGTAAGTCTCAAGGTATTGTATGGTTCTAATTATGCGACTGTTACATCAATGAAAACATTTTCATTCTCCTCGAAGCCACAATTAGATGCAAAAAGGTTAGTTAGAAGCAATTCAAAGCTGCACTTGGTTATTCTATGAGTTTGTTAGATCACAGATGAAGATTTTGTTTATTTTTTTTTTCTGTTTAGTGTCAAATTTTTTTTATGCTAATTGTTTTTATGCTAAAATGCTAATTGTGTGTGTTGATGGGGGGGGGGGGTGTTCTTTCCTCAAGGACAATGACATTGTAAATTCTGCACCTTAATAACAACTTATTAAATAAAGAACTACTGTTACTGCCACAGTCTATGATAGATGAAACCAGCTGTTATTTTAGAGAGAAGATATTAATTCATAGTCTTCATTTTAGCTTTCTTCACAGAATAAATTACAGGTGTGATTTAAACATATGGAAAAAGTGCATTGACTATGAAAGGTTCAACTGCGGGGCTTGATGTGGGTTTGCTTTTAGGGTCACTCATGCACCATGATTAATCATTAAATTTGGAGGGATAAATCATAAATACATGAGAGCTGTATTTCTCAGTGAGCAAGCACCTCATAACAAATAACAGTTAATGTTATTGTAGGTGTAGGTGAAATGCAAGTGACCTTACAGAAATATACACTAACAATCGAAAGTTTGGACACACCTCGTCCTTCGGTAGTTTTCCTTTATTTGTATTATTTTCAGCATTGTACATTAATACTGAAGACCTCCAAACTGTGAAAGAACATGGATGGAATTATGTCATAAACAAAAAGTCTTAAACAATCTATAACATCTGTCCCCAAGTACAATTGCCAAAACTATCAAATGTTATGATGAACTGACTCTTGTGAGGACCATTCCAGGAGCAGAGGAGGTAGCTTTGATGTAGAGAAGTTAATTAGAATTACCAGCCTCAGAAACAACCCATTTCCAGCACCTCATAAAACTCTATAAGCGTTAGGACGACTGCACTTGGGGACACAGTTAGATTTTTTTTATTTGACTGACTTTCATGTCTTAAAGTAATGATGGACTTTTCTCTTCACTTAACTGTTTTTTGCCATAATATGGATTTTAGATGCGTTTTGACAATGCAGTGGGCAATCACTTAGAATGAAAGTCGGTCAATCCCAAAAATCCCGAGAACTCTGAATGCATCCCCGAGGGGAGTCACTAAAACCATCAAAACCTATGATGAAACTGGTTCTCAAAAGGAAAGGAAAACCAAGACCTACCTCTCCTGCAGAGGAAGTTTATCAGAATTATCAGCCTCAGAAACTAGGGACCATAAGAGCAAGTTTCATCCCGACTGCACTTGGAGACACATTCAGACTTCTTGAGACTTTCACTTCTTAAAATAAAGACAGACTGTCTTTTCTCTTTACAGTAGTTGTAGTAGCACTAATGAACCAACACTTTCTCTGCACAAGACAACCGGTGAGCTAAAGCACAGTGCTTTAGATCACCATTTAATCCTTTAAAGGGTGAACAAGACAAGAAATTGCATAAATTAACTCTTCACAAGCGGCACCTGTGAATTTTAAACTGTTCTCGGTTACTACCTTATGAATCTGAGAATGCTAAGAGTGTGCAAAGCTGTCATCAAAGATGTCAGTGACCACTAAAATATACTGTAAAACTTATTCTACGTAGTTTAACACATGTATTTAATTATGTTTTCTAAATGTTCTTTCACAGTTTGGATGTCTTCAGCATTAATGTACAGTGTTAAAAACAATCCTCCTTTCACACTACTGCTGACTGTGCCATGTGTTTTTCCATTAGGCCTTATAAATCCAGCAAAGGCCTGTGAAATTAAGCAATCTAAAGTAAAGTACACATTACGATGAGTTCATACAAAACATGGAGAAGTAATTTTTCCACACTTGTGATTCACATCTTCTCATTAATTAAACTGGTTGGAGCATTAAAAAGTCTTTCAGTGTATATGTAGTTATTGAAGTCAAATCATTAAATTAGGCTAATTTATGGAAAAAGACTACTCCGATAAGAAATTCAGTAGCATACAATTTAATGAGCACATTAAACACTGAAGCAAACTGAATAAAAACAGACACAAGTTGGCTTCAGATGTTCACATTCAGTCAGTAAATTCCAGTGTGACTTAGGGAGAAGGGAACAATGAAGAAAAGCCTGTCTATCATATTCTGCCTTGTTATGGCAAAATGGCAAGGCTCTGTCAAATCTCAAATCTGTTTGGGGTTCTTCAGAACTGTAATATTTTAGCCATCAGTTAGCACAAAGATTTTCAGGGTTTAGATCAGATGTTGGGTAGTTATCATACCAGCCTGAATGTTTAGGTGTTCTGCATGTGAGTGCCGTAATTCAAAAATTTTTTCTTCACTCTTTTTCTTTAGTCATTTATAAAGCAATAAAAACAGCCTGAGGCAGCTGGCAAAGATATCACACTCAGGCCCAAAAACAAAAAAAACCTCTCCTGCTCTGTGTTTTACGCAGGCTGTATTTCAATCTCTCCAACTCAACAGTGAGTTTACACCAGAGAGGCTACAACACATGGTGTCATCCGCATTACACATCATTGACTCATTCGCAACTGGCTCACGCTCAGCATCAAAAGCAGACAGAGAAATGCACACAAACGCCTCTTCCATAGGCTTACCTGGACATCACATGTGTGTCCAAGTTGTCACTGGGTATGAAGCGACAGAGTAACGGGGGTCTCACTGACAAGCCAACTTCCCCTCCTGCACCTCCCGTGGAAAAGTGTAATCACATTTTCCACAAGGGTGGTTCTAGTGCCCGTGAGAAAAGGGTTTATTGAATTCACACACAGTGTTATTACGCAGAACGTGTGGTTTCTCTATCTGCAGCCACTTCTCCAACCAGTGGATTTGAAAAGCATCCAAGGCTAAGTGACACATATGTATACTTGACATTATGCAGGCTTTACTGTAGATTATAAACAGAAAATTACAAGGATTCTTGCCATGAATATGTGATTTTGTAAACTATACCACTCATCTTTCCAATTCGACAGTGCCTTTCTCATTTATAATTTTACTTGCTTCAGTTGCTCATCCATGAAATGAGACTGTGCTTATGAGGATAAAATCATGTGGTTCAGTTACAGTGTTATATATTAAAGGTTGGGTATTCACACACAACTGCTGTAAGTTTACAATTAGAGTCTGTTGTTAACTGCTAGATACTGACTGAAGTGCACGTTTTTACTAAGGTGTCAGAAGTTGAGCAGAGGACTAACTTGAAATTTTTGGTGAAATGAACAAAACAGCTGGTGAATCATTTCATCCATTAACTGACGTGTACAGTATGAGGAGCACTGCATGTCACATACACGTGTGTTTGAATGCAACAAAAGATTTAGTGAAGGCAGAAAGGATGTTCAAGACAATGAACACTTTGGATGCTCATACAGATCAAAAACTTCTGAAAACGTTTAACAAATTGAGCAAATTGTTTGAAATGACTGCATATAAAAATGATTTCATTCTTCACCAAGACAACACTCCAGCTCACACTATGCAACCTCCCTATTCAACTCATCTAGCACTGTGTAACTTTTTCCTAAATCTGTGTCAAAGGAACACGTTTTGCATCTCTGTCAGACGAAAATATGGACAGAGTTTCTGAGACAACTGTCTGAAGAAGACCTACTGCACTATTTTGATCAGTGGAAGACCTGAATGCAGCGGTGTGTTGATGCAAAAGGGGAGGCGATCAGAGGAGAAAGACACTGAAAAATGTTTATGTTCAATAAAATTGTATTACAGCATTAGTGTTTTTGATAGCCATAACTTGTATGTTCAATGGTCAAATTAAAACAGTGACCAAATAATAGTTTTAGTTCCACCTTTAGCCACCACAGTTGAGAAATACTGCATTTCCAATCTTCAAAAACACTTTGTTTCCAATAAAAACTCAAACCTTTGAATTCACTATCTCAAGTGTATGCCATAATGCAATCATTCAGATGCTTCCAATATTCTTACATCACAAACTATGCATGCAATTCCACCCATCTTAGATGTTATCAGGGAAATGAATGGGCATCAGTAGATGTTCACTATCCCATAACTATGGAATGGCACATGCAAATGACAAAATGTTAAAGGGAGATGGCTGGGGAGATGGAGGTACAACCAAACCCAGAGCTTCAACAAAGGAGGGACGTGTTTCTTTAACCATTTCTCTTTGAACACTTACCAACTTTAATTGTGTTTTGTATGCCAAAACACAATTAAACTGGAAGCAGGTGTCAGTTCACTCATTTTATGGCCAAAAATGTGTATTATGTGAGGTCATGCTGTGCCATCATATTTGAATCAAGTACTATGTACTTGCATTCAAATGGATGTTCATGTCTACTTTGAAGAAATTTCCCCAGGATGTTTCTAAGATATTGTCTCATAGGTCACATTAACCAGAACTGAAGAAGCTTCCTGGATAGGTAGCAAAACATCTTCAAACCAAATTTCCAGTCCAGTTGACAGAAGGAAAACCACACGCCTTGAATACCATGACCTGGATGACTGAGAATCTTCCAAAGACATTAACGTTGTCTGTTTGCCACAGAAATACTGTACTTTCATTTCATCTCAGTGTCATTCTGTGCAACTGTTCTTGAGATATCACATTTCAAACCAACCTTCTTACCAGCTGTCTACATACACAGTGGATGCATTTAAAACTAACCTGATGTCAAAATAAAATGAAATGGAGATAAACAGATTCTGACTCTACAACTCCTCCATCATAACTATAGAAGTGGGTTAAAATGTTCCTTGGCCTGTTTAGAGTACAAACTATGTCATCTATGACGTTAAGACACAGAGGAGTGTAGCTACATTTACTCCACTGTGGATGATGCAGACATATTGGCCATCTGGAGTCTTTCTTCACTGGGTACTTTGTAGATGTGTGGGCCAGCATTGAAGTTTAAAATATGTCCCATGGTGGGTTTGACTCGACACTGAAATGAGCACTGCATCCTGAGTCCATCTTTCTACCCTGAGGTAAAGCTAGGGTGGTGAGCAGTACATTTCATATACTGAGCAGACACAATATTAATGTCTAAATGTAAAATCAAATGTAGTGGAAAATTGAAAATACACAGATTGAGACTGAGGTTGAGACTTTCGGGAAAAATCCCAGTGGCAGACATGGCCCAATGCTAATGGCTGCTGTCCAATGTTTTATTCTTACATCCGTGTGATGCAGTAGGTGTAGTGTCTCAGTACAAATGACCTGTTTGATCTTCACCTTTTTTGGCATTTTGGGTAATGACACATCACTTTGTGTCCAAATAGGTTAATTATTTGATGAGGAAAAATAGCATCTGAATTTGTGCAAATTGAACATCTGTCACCAAGCTGGAGCTTTGTGTCGAGGAACATAACTCGTGATACATTGTAGTGATATATTATTTAATGATATTCATAACTACAAAATTGATCCACAAAAACTAGAAGTGACTAGTACTCATGTATATGTACCCCTTTACATGAACTTGAATAGTTTTTCCTGTAAAATATACTTATACTTATTTGGCCATAGCTCAATGAGCTATGGCTCAACACAACAATAAATATAGCCAAAATACATGTTTTAATTGGGTAATAAATTCCAGATAGCAAAGTTACTCACTAAAGTCATTTTTTTTCTCGATACTCTTTGCACTCTTACCCAAGTACTTGTGTTTATGAGCACTTTTACTTTTACTTGAGTCATTAGAATTGTAAAGTAACAGTACTTTTACTCAAGTACCACTTCAGTGTACTCTTCCTGCCTCTGATGAAACAAATCAATTTCATAAAAAAATTTACACCAGAAGCAGTCAAATAAAAGGTTTAACATCAGTCATGTCTTTATAATAGATGAAAATGTTGGTGATTTAATATGAGTCTGATTTTTTCAAAGGTGGTTATATATTGCAGTCTAATCTATTGTGAAAGCAAGATGTTTTTAAGACAAAAAATTGAAGATGAAACTTATGAACATTGAGCTGTATCATCCCGCTCTATGCAAAACCTCCTTTCAGCCACACCAATGACCACATATGAGGCTCGTGCCAAAAGTAATGCAACTTAAATGTTTCTTTAAGTGACCAGGCTCACTGAAATTGCAAAAGTTGTGAGATTAACTCTTTAGGTCCAAGCTCCATCAGCCACTTACGTAAGTACCACTGCCCCATTACTCCATATTTGACAACCTACAAAAATAACAATTCTGAATTATCATTAAAGACAGCACAGTTTCTTTCTGCATGAATTATCTGTTATTCTTTTGTAACAAGTTTAGCACACCCAACATTGCTGTATAAGTTTTAACTCATGAAAAAATATCTAATTTACCAATCTGTGTATCATTCAATCTTTCCATTTTCCATTTAAACAAAAAACAAAACAGAACAATGGATAATGACTTATTTCTCTACTTGCAAGTGCAGAAAATGAAATAATGACTTGTTTTGTTTAATTTTCAGTATTCCATTTCTGACACAGAACTTGACCCCATTGACTCTTTGTATCGATTTGTCAGTGTTGCCAACTTAGCAAATTTGTTTTCAGACCATTTTTTAAGAAAAGCAAGTAATGACAAGTCTAGCAAAATTTTCTGGTGTCACTGGAGACAAATTAGGTGATGAGAACTTCTAGTGACTTTCAGGACAGCCAATAGCTACTTTCCTTACTGAGGAGTTGGTAACACAGATTCGTTTACTGTCGTTAGTTACCGCAGATTCTTTTACCAAATGCAAACTCTCCACTCACATTGTTGTTGAAGTGGAAACATTAGGACTTGCCTTGTGTATTGAAGAGATTATGGCTGATTCTAGTTCTGTACTGGCACAAGTCTTCCTTCAAGTTACAGAACAGCTGTGGGAATAGACATCTCCGAGTGGCAGCGTGTCCATGTTCCCATATTTCTAAGTAATCTAACTACCGTATTTTCCGGACTATAAGGCGCATCTAAAACCGTCAATTTTGTCCAAATATGACACTGCGCCTTATAATCCGGTGCGCCTTATATATGGACTAATTCCAGTCAAGT
>JAQQAE010018853.1:0-11082 GCA_029823295.1 Pseudamia nigra | reverse complement strand
CAGCTGAAACATAATCACCCATGCAGAAATTATCCAATGGGAGGCTCGTACCTATTTACTTAGTTAAATCCAGGTGGTGACTTTTTTTGGCCAGGCAGTGTATTAATAAAATTGTTATCTTACTGTCATTAAAAACCTAAAAGGTTCTGTTTGTTTCACTGTTTTTCTTTTGATCACTGCATTTCCTGTCTGTTTCCAGCTTTGGTACTTGACTTTTTGTTAGATGTCTGTAAGCCTAAAAAGACAGATGTCTGCCTACACAAGATTAGTTCAGAGTAAGCAGAAAGAGAAGTGATGAGTTTGTGTAAGCAGTGACAGCCACCCTTTTGCTATTGAGACAAAGAAATCCTCCAGAAACGGACAGCCCAAGAGGGGGATGTGACAGTATTGACAATCATTTCTAGGAGTTCAGTGTGGAGACATCAAAGAAATCCTACAAAGTAACAGTGAGAGTAGCTGAAAGCTCATGGACATGTGGGCTCAGTCTTTAAGTCAGTGCATTACATCATACTATAAGATTCATACATGACACTATAAGATTCCGAGGAAATTTTGTGTCGGCTACTATGTTTGTGTGAGTTCAACATATTTGACTCTGCCAAATAATTGCAGTCAACCACCTAAGGTTTTTCAGTACATGCTGATGGTGTTGATCTCAAGGACAAATTTGGAGCAATTACAGTAGCAAGCAAGCAATCAAATTTTTTTATACTGTATAGCACTTTTCACAGAAAGAGTCACAAAGTGCTTCACAGTAAAATAAGCACAAACATTCAACAATGCAAAACATAATACAATTTTCTTTTTTTGTATAGTGCCAATCATAATCACTGATTATCTTTAGGTGCTTCACAATTTGAGGCTGAGACATCA
Organism: Pseudamia nigra; assembly: GCA_029823295.1. NCBI lineage: Eukaryota > Metazoa > Chordata > Actinopteri > Kurtiformes > Apogonidae > Pseudamia > Pseudamia nigra. Next base: position 10,209 of record JAQQAE010018853.1, on the reverse strand, counting down.
TGACTATACAGACAGACAATGCAAACTCCACACAGAGGGATTGAACCCAGGGCCTTCTATCTGTGAGGCATGGGTGCTACTCACTGCACCACTGTGTTGCCCCACAATTATAGTAAAGCATTTACTGAGTCATGTGACCCTAGTAATACACTCATGGTATAAACATCTTAATTTAAAGAACAAACAATTTCCACATTGGCGCTTACAGACGTGTTGCAAAATCAGTGACAAAGAAACAGCCTTTATGTCAGTGTATGAAAGACTGCATTTGTTTGTAAATGCAATATTGTTTTGTGATGCTTCTCGGAAAATCAATATCCTTTCCAAACACCCACAAAAATATCCTCATCAGATAAGGTCCTGTTTTATATCACATGAATGTAAATGTGTTTTGATTACAACCCTTAAAAGCTGTGATGTCCAGTACACATTGGACTGTGATTTGAGATATGAATAGTACAGTACGTGTAAAAAAAAAACACACATTGCTATTTGAAACCTGCCCCAGTGTTTGTCTCTGACTTAAGGGACGACATCAAATCAATTAGGGGTACTAGGCAACTTTTATACAAGGAGGATGACTGCAACTTTTTAGGATTCATCAAAAACTCCTTTAGTCTTCATGATAAAAATGCTCCCTGAAACATCGAAAACACGGGCATAAAGATTTTCATTCCGTTTTAATCATAATTTTTGACTGAAATGAGTAAAAGGACATCAGTGGTTGTTTAGAAAATACCCCAGATGATTTAAACATTGCTTGACTTGTTGCATTTATATAAAACACAGGCACAATTCTTATGCACTGTTGTATCATCCCAACACTCTCCCTTTATTCATGTCAGCTACCCTGGACAAACCCATCTGTCTCTTCAATCAGGTCCTCATCCTCCTAAATTGGATGAAAGATTAAGACTAAGCTTCTTCACTGTTTGCTTCTGCTAGAAATCTCACAAACAGATTTTTTTTCCTAGTGCAACCCACTCTTAAAACACATTCAGCATTAAAAAGTCTTCATGCATGTGGGATCCAGAAATAAAATCAGACTATTAGTGCAACATGGTGTTCAATGCTTAATTATCATAAACTCCGATTTATATTTACATTCTACAGTATGTTAATCTAGTGCTTTCCTCAGGCATGGGACCTCATTACTGAAGTTATTGGGGTTATTTTTTCTGGCAAGCAACATGATGTATAATTTTCATAACTGTGGGTTACAAAAAGTAAATTTGAACATGAAAACCTTTTGTCATATATGTTAAGTTATTTATTTATGATAAGAACATGGTAATATGGCAATAAATGCTATGATAATGAAAAAGATAATTATTCGGTAAAACCATGCAATTATCCGACTTAGAATTAAATTTATTTAACATAGTAAAAAAGACAGTACTGAGATAAAACTATTATATTTAATTAGTTTCAAGGTAATGCTCTAAGAATGATATGTTATATATAGATATATTTTATATTTAATATTAGATCACGTTTGTACCTGTTGGCTTTTGTTATTTAAACTGTAATCAAAAACACAATATTTAAAGTAATCTCCAACCTACGAGGGGGCAATCGCACCCTCCCCATGCTGCAGTATGATCATTGTGTCAGTGATGTGTGTATGAATCCAAATGGTGGAAATGTATCCATCACTCCTGGAATATCTGTTTCTACAAGAAAGATTTAGTGTCATTTTATTTCAGTGATTAATGACTATACATCATGTTTTCAAAATCACCCAGGCCTCATGTTAGTTTAGTGAAATAACAAGTAATGTGTCATTTGTTCATTATCAAACTCAAAGAGGCTCAAATGAGTAACATGTGGTAGTATATGCTTACTTATCTACGTGTTTATTTGATAGCAATAAATGCATTAAACATTACTTCACAAAAACATACAAATTAGATGCTATGTATTCATGTTTCTAGCAAAGGCTAATTTTCAACCCCTGCACCTGGTTAGGCTTCCAAATTTAAAACACATGAAACAAAGTATTGAGTTTAAAATACTACAACCATTGGAGACATACAGTGCATACAGTGCAGTCACTATACAGTAAAATGTTAGAATTCACCAATGATGGGAATCAGCATCTGTTTAGAGATATAAACACTTTAAACTGCTTCTGTGTTGCTTCAATTTCAGCCATTTCTTTGGATGTGAGTTAAAAAAAACTTGAGTTCTATCAGTTTCTTGAGTTCACATGGTAATGCCTTCCATAGCTTTATACCTCTCATTTAAAATATATGCTTAACCAAAGGTTGTTTTACATTCTGTCATTTGGTTTGTTTACCAGTTGAGATATTTCTGGTGCAAGGTTGTTTACACACTTAAAAATCAGTTCTATGAATGAAAAATTAACAATACTGTCAAAACTCAGTAAACGCTATTTCTGTAGAATGAGGCAGTGATGCCACCTGACAGATTTATCATCCAGTATTTTTAAGACTTGTTTACATAATGATCTTATTAGTGTGATTGTTGTTTGGTTGGCATGACCCCAAGCAGTTATACAGCAAGATAAGGGAGAAAATATCACAGTATGTGCCAGGATGCGTCAGCAACATTTTCCTATTATGTTAATTTTACATATTAAAGAAGTTACTTATCTGAGATGTACATAAACCTTTATAAGAAGTGTAGGTATTATATCTAAACTTTTTTTCTCACTTATTCACATCACAGTTACAGCAGACCTCAGATGACAACAGGTTAATAGTAGTTTATTTTCATCTATGTGAAAATTGTGAGTTCAGAAATTCAAAAGAAACTTTAAAAATGCTTTACCTATACATATATGAGAAAAAGACATTTTAGTTAAAAGACTATGACTAAAACTAAATAAAAATGCTATCAAAATTAACACTGGTATGCATAAACTGTACGTGGTGTATTTTTCTACTGCAAGTAGCAGCCAACATTTAGAATGGCTTAAAACTACAAAATGATAACTGAAGAAAAAAAATACACTGAGGTTAAGCAAAGTTAAAGTAATCATTTTCTTTCCACATTGATGACTTAATTCCTCATCTGTTTGATTTGTCACTGTGAATCATTACAAAACTCATTAGAATCAATCATTAAAATCTGAAGAAGGTACATGTAAACAAATCAGGAGTAGTGCCACGTCATAAATGAAAGACTCACTGGTTTGCTGTTTTCAGACACACACGCTTCCTGATTGCCATGATGTGGTTGTGTGCAGATGAGGCAGACCACTTGGGGCCACTTGAGATTTCCTGGACAGATGAAAGGGAGGCTCTTGAATGAACGGGTTGACTGATGTAAAAACATAAAAAGTCTCACTGCCAGGCATGTTGACATGGCCTGGTGTTGGGTTCATATTCTCCACATCAGGAATGTATTCTATGACTTGATTTGGAAATACATGTCACTCATATTGATTACATTTACATGTACAGTACACCAATATTACATGCACATCAATTCTGAAAATGATACAATTTTTATTTATCTGTTTGCATAGCCAGTGGAAGTGAATATTCCACTAATATTCTTGTTTACATGCAGCTGTGTATACCCTGAAATTTTCCACCGGTGGCAGATGTTCCGCTGTGTGAACTCAGCCCCACTGAGAAGGTCATCTTTTTATTTGTGTATGTCCAAACCCCTGCCAATACCCTCTTTCATAATGATAAAAAGTAGGTGTAATAGTTTTCCTATTGACTCAAAATATGAACTTTTCTTTGGAGTATCCACCTGTACTCTGTAGGATCTTTGTCTCTATCCCCATTGACTGTAAATGTTATTAAGGTAAGCGAGATGGATGAAGAAATCAAACCATTCAGACAATCAGGAGTTTCAGCCATGTTTTATCTACAAGAAAGATCAGACATACAGAATAAAGCTCACATGCAAACAGCTTTGGTGCATTCTGACAATCAGCCCCACATCAGTCCTCTTTTTATCCTCTTTCCAACAGATACGTCGTCACCAAAGAGTGGCATAGTGTACATTCATGGTTTTACAATATTTTGAGTGCTTGGAACCTCAGAGCAGGTCGAGTCGTGACCTCCTCTATTCTAGGAGAGGGTCCACTCAAATACTTTTCTTGATCCAAGGTCCTTGTAGCATCTGTTGTTCAATGTCATAACACTCTTTATGCGTGTTTATAGTATAGAAACTCACTTGGTGTAGAAAATACATTTCATGGTATTTGTAAACCTGCAAATGACATTTTCCAATACATGTCTAAAGGATATAATATCATCATATCCCACATGTCTTAGTTGGAAAATGTCGCCCTGTTGCCCTTGGCTTGCTCTCGGCGGTTCTGTTGGGTTTACTCTCTGTATAGTCATGAGGTCTCGGCTTCAAATTGTGAAGCGCTTAGAGATAATCGGTGATTATGATTGGCGCTATACAAATAAAAATTGAAATTGAAAATTATCCATTTGGAAAAAGGTCTAATTCAGAATATTCAACTGGAATATGCTGTTGTTGTTGCTGTAAATTTAAGAATATTGTCATATTCAGCTCATTATTTAGCTTTCTTGAAATGCCTCTTAAGCATTTTAGTTCATTCACCACTGTGTTCAGATGAAACTGATGAAACTTTCCATAGTCCAAAGATTTTCTACCTACTGTGTCTCCTTTTGGAAATGTGTGTGAAAATAAATCTAAGTAGGGCTACACATCCACCACTGTACATGGAATTATTCTTACTTTTATATGTCGCATTAACATATTCATTTGCAATTAATATACATTATGCTAACTCAGATTGTTTGATGTGCCTCCTCAGGGTTATTTTCTTCAGTTAGGAACCTCCTCTTTAGCTACCGTTCAAACACAGCTATAGATTCTATAAATGGTACAAACCTTCTGTGACATCACCCATAGGTTTCTGAAGACTCTTTGAAGCTCAGCCACTTAGACAGGTCCATAGTCTTTAAACTTAAACGTAAATAGAAAAACAAACGCCCACAAACAAATACATTTGTTTTTGCAATTGTTCATTGCTTGGTTTGAATAAAATCTTGCAGCTTCCCCCATTCTTGACATTTGCTAAAAGTGGGCTCTATTACTGTCTCTATTCTTAAATATAGTCCATGTACAGTGAATCCATGTTAAAACGTACAAGCATGTATATGTATAACAACCAGTGGATAAATGTATACCTGTTAAAAAGCATTAGTGTTTGAATATTTTACATTTTTAGGCAGTGATATATCTTCATATGTTATCAGAAAGATATGTCCAGTTAATTATAACAGTTTTCAGCGGAAGAGACTGAGATATTATATTGTATTTTCTGAGTACCTATTTTCATGGTCTAATTTGTAAAGCACCTCGTGTTGTTAAAGATACTTAAAGAAAAATAAAGACTGGAACAGGTGATGATAAAATACAGTACACTCATGTAAAGACTTGAGAGTTTCCTTTTTGAAGAGAATTATTTAATACAATGTTTTTTTAATACGATAAAATAAAATTCCACAGCATTTAATACAGTACAATGACACAGGACATTTTTTTGGATTAGTAACAGTGCATGGGTGAATCAAACCCATTTGGCTGTTTAAAGTACATAGCAAATTGTGTTGTTTTTAGTATGACGTTGTACAGTAAAAACATATTTCTTCTTTCATTCTTTGCAGATCCATATGTGAAGATCCACCTGATGCAGAATGGCAAGAGGCTGAAGAAGAAGAAGACGACAATCAAGAAGAACACCCTCAACCCTTACTACAACGAGTCCTTTAGCTTTGAAGTCCCATTTGAACAAATCCAGGTGGGTGGAGACAGCTTACAAGCCATACAGACTTAACACATTTATTTAATGTTTAATGGCACAATCCAAGCAAACTGGGCTGTAAAAACTAGCTACTATTTGGTAGCATGAAAGTAACTCATTTATGATATAATGATTTTAGAGGGTTTTCATTATAATGTATAATCAGAGGCACTTCAGTGTAGTTTAACAATTTGATAAGTTAGTTACTCAATAGATGTGATTCTCTGCTCTGTTATTGCGTTAGCGGTGTGTCTCGATTTGTGCTGCACAGCATGTAGCTGCTTCTCTGCATATTATGGTTTGTGGATTTAATAAACAGGCAGCAGCTCCAGTGTATGAAGCTTTATGGAAGCTGCAGCTAGGACTCACGTAAAAGAGAAATAATGAATGAATATATCTATTTTCAGGACATTACGAGATGCCACTGAAAAACATTATCTCCTCGAGCAAGATAGTAATTAAGTAAAATTGATTCAGCCTGTCACAGCTCAGAAATCACAGGTTTTCATCCACAAGCCTCAGATTCAGTTTAAACTGTGATGAACCCAATCATCCTCCTCTAAATCAGCTGTCTATTTAGCAGAACTGCTACAAGCATGTTGCCTAAATTTACATTTCTTATCTCATCACGCAGGGTCATCAGTAAATAATTTTGTACCTTTGATTAACTCATAGACTTTGTACTGATTAAGTGTGTCAAATACTGTCCCGAAAGCTGGTTTTCCAAACCTGATTGAGAAGCAATCAATCACTCATTTACCTCGTTAAAACATCTTCATTATCACTGACAGCTCTTTAGACCTCAGGCTGTGTTATATCTGATTTTAAATAAACACACTGACTCAAGAGCTTTAGGGATTTTTAATTACAAACTCACTCCTACAGAATTACTCTGTTTGGTGTTTTAAGGGGGAATTAACACAGTTTAATTTGTTAATTGATGTCCCTGTTTTTTTTTTTTTTTTCCTCTGAACATTTTCAACTCATGATACACACTGCTTATGAAGAGCCACACAGTAACTGTGTTTATCAGCTGAGGCGAACAGTTGGATTTGGTTAAACTTGACCTTGGGACCTCTTGAGCAATGAATCAAAAGATTTTAATTGTCTTAGGGATTGTGTGCGAGTTACAAACAGTGCTTTTAATTGTTCTATCTTGTAACAGCAACAGAGAGATTGTTAATGAAGTACTGCCACATCTTATCTAATATGTGCACACTGTGACATGCAGAGCAGCTGCAGAAACCAGTTGTGTGGCATTTGTTTTCATTTACGGGCTCTTGTTCCTAAAAGGCAAAAATGGAAGAAAGTGTAAAAAGATGGAATTTGAGTTGGTATCCAAGAAGTGCGATGCATTTGACTTTCAAGATTCAGCGGTTCAGATTCTCACAGAAACTTGCAAAAGCCATCACTTAAGATATTTATTCCAGTTATAAAACAAATAAAACCACCCTGGACCGGTCCCCAGCTGACATATGGAGAGACAACCATTGACACTCATATTCATATCTGTGGGCAATTTAGAGTGACCAATGTCCCTGGTGCGTGTTTTTGGATGTGGGAGGAAGCAGGAGTGTCCACAGAGAACCCAGAGACACAGGGATAACATGCAGAACCACACATAGGGCTTTCATACCGTCAAGGCTCTGTGCTGGTTCCAGCTCTGGAACCTCATTTTGAACCGACAGTGCATTCACACTGGGAAAAAATTGGTTTGGAACCTGGAACTTTGTTTCCCAGCTGGAACCAAAGAAACTTGGTTCTCACCTGGGAGCTACAGTAGGTGTAATTTCATTGATGGAGGTTTCACTTACAGTAAATACATTGAGAAATCAGAAACAAACGAAGATATACTTTAAGTTTAGTGAGACTACAAAAAAAGATGTCTAACACGCTGTATGTGAACTTAAGACGCCATATTATGGTCTGTTGTTCACTAGGCTCCACAACCATTAATGACATGTCCCTCTTTAGAATAATTGAACTCCAAGCCTGTGTAAATGCAGGCTGATTCACTGCATGGAACCTAGATTCCAGGGAACCTGAACAGCTCCAGTTTAAGAACCATGGTTCATTTGGTGAAGAGGCCAGACATTGTTGCTGTGAGCCACTGGTGCTAACCACTGCACCACCAGGCCTGTTAAAAATGAAATATAAAAGGATAATGACAATGGTAGCGAAAATAGACAGAAATTAAAATTATAATAAAGAAAATGAACACATAATAAAAAATAAGCATAATTATATACTAACCACATAATACACAAAATGAGCCAAAATGAGCAAAATAATCAACAAGATCAACAAAAATTAAATGGAAAAATAACACAGTCAGGGAGAATGAATTGTTGTTTTCTTGATTATTTGGTCATTTGTTTGTTCATTATTCATTATTCATAACATGATTTGTGATTGATTATTCATGATTGATTTTTTTCAATGATAATGTTCTTCTTTGTTCATTGATTTAGTGTAATTTCCCATGGGCTTGAAATGAGATGTGTCCAAGTTCCTGTCGGTACAAAAGTCAGTTTTCCAAATACTTTTCTCCATAAAGTGTATACACTACAATAATTTAAAAATTCAGTAAATACATTACATTCATTTAAAGTAATACAGTCATTTAAAGTTAATGAGTGCATTTTCCACAACTGTAACTGTTTTGTCAATGATACTGTTTGCTGTTGATGAATGAATCACCATGTCGAGGCGAGCTACCCCTTTAAAAAACCCAAATGGCTACAAGGAAACTGGATTCCGCATCATTTCAGGGCGTACAGTGCTCATGCATGCCATGGTAACCCTGTTTCAGAGAACCAGCAGATCGAAACTCAATCAGGGTTCATTGTGCACTGATTCATATTCTGTGCCAGAGATTGACGCCCCAGTCACTCCTCTCTGCAGTGTCTCTTTGAATCAACATGCCGAGGCTGAGGAAAGGACCTCTGAGGAATTAAACATTTTGCCTTGTTTGGCTCTGACACTATTTGGGGTCCCGTCTAGAATATGATTTGCTGTTAATCATTTATGTGTGAAAGAGCAGGTGTTACAAATCTTTTACTGCTCCAGTCTACGCAATAAAATCACACAATATGTCTCCTCCATTACAGATTATTCCTATCTGTGCAAATTGTTTAGGTTGCAAAAGTGATTTAAAGGTACAGCTCAAGTCAAAATTATTCCCCCAATGCATTTTTTTCAGATTTTAAAAGAGTGCCACACTTTTAACTGAGCATTTCGAAGTGAGCTACAAGCTCAGGCTTCAGCTTCAACACATGAATGTATACTTTTTCCATTCTGATGTGTGTCCTAAGAAGGCAATTGTTGGAGTGGATTGGGTTCCATAAATGAGAGCTGCATATTGGACAAGTGAAATGAAACATGAAACACCAGAGCTTTACAACGGGCTATTTGACAGCCTTGGCCCTTTTGACTTTCAAAGTTGCGATGTACTGAGAGGTTGCAATAAAAAGATCACTTTAAAGAGACATTTCACTTGTTAACACCATCATACTAACTTGACATGTCAAACACACTATTTTTAAGTCTCCGGATACTTTTCCATTTTCCTAACAAGCTAAAAATATATATAGAACATGTAATAAGATGTTTCCAGACACTTCATATCTGTAGCCTCTAAATCTGAGATACTCTATAGTGCTTATTGTGTAGATTTTGAATATTTCTTCCTACTCAAGAAGACAAAGTTTGGTTTGAGATTTCAGGTGTGAAGTCCCATTACCACAGTTTGCCCAGAAATAACAAATGTCCACCTTTTTACATTTCAGCATACAGTACATTTTCACTTTTGCACTACTGAAGCCACTGACTGAATAATTCTTAAATGACATTTGCCTCAAGAGCCATAAACATCATGTTGCCTTCTGTTGTTTTTTTGGTCCATTAACTAGATCTGAGCCATTGCATGTATTTTGTCTGTGTGTCTTAAAGTGTTTCATTTCATGCATAGTATACGCACAAGAGAAATACTCATGTTAAAAGTAGTGTTGGGAAGAGTAAACAGAAGTAGTACTCAAGTAAACATATTGTTACTTTATAACTATAATGGCTCAAGTAGAAGGACAAGTACTCATAAAAATATTAAGTAGTTAAGTAACACTTTTTAATGATGCCTCATTAAAAAAAAAGAATTGAGTGACTCCATGACATGGAATGTATTACCTTTAACTTTGTCTGCTCAAAAGAAAATAGTAAGAAAAAACCATGTATAAAGCAGACAAGATGAACCTATTCGAACTAGAGACTAGTTTTATTGCAGGATTCATCACTTATTATTTTTGCTCATTTTGTGGCTTATTTGGTAGATTTTGGCACAATTTTGTTACTTATGCTTTTCATTTTTGCTCTCTTTTTTTACTGATGTGGTTGATTTTTGTGTTTGGTTTTCTTGGTTATATTGTTCATTTTGTTAATTTACTTTTCTT
>JAQQAE010018852.1:0-11083 GCA_029823295.1 Pseudamia nigra | reverse complement strand
CCCACCACCTGGTGTTGGGATTGAACCCAGGACCTTCTAGCTGTGAGGCACGAGTGCTACCCACTGCACCACCGTGTACATTCATTAGATGTTTTTTATTTGCTCATCAGCTGGTTCAGGTATGTACGCACTTCCGGCATGTCTAAGTTGTTTTGTAGGTTGCGCATACTTTACACAGATGTTACTCAGGCATTTGATGTTCCGTGAACTGGGCGCAATGGCAACATTACTCATACTGTAAGCCGATGGCCGTATTTGCCACTCTCTGATACCATCTGCCGTGAATATTTAAACAGAGACAGACAGAGTTGTTAGATGGCGCAGTGTGACAGGGGCTTAACGTAGCATTTTTTGACATTCAAATGCCAATACAGTCAGTTGTGGAAGGTACAGTCTATTGCTGTATCACACCACTCTGTCAAAAGGGAAAGGGAATTGATTAGCTCAGTGCAATTTCTACTGATTGGAAATCAATTTGCGAGCAGTACCAGGCTGATATGCCAGAGAAATTTCATTTGCTCAGGCAACTCTGCATATAGCTGTATACTGTATAAAATACGTACATATATTTCTTGCAGAGACAATTGTTTTACTGTGCAGTACTAGAAAGTATTATTAGATATGGTATTACAACTTGGTTTGGTAATCTGACAGTGCAGTTAAAATCACAGGCTCCCTTATTGTACAAACAGCCATGAAAATTATGGGAGCCAGAAATTATTTGTCCATTCAAACAGTGTCTGGACAGTGTGACCTGAAAACAAAGATTGTTCAACATTTTGGTTTTGCGGAATGCTACAAAAAGCTATGACAGTGTCAGTGTCCACTGTGAGGAACATAGTAACGAAATGGAAGAACCACAGGCACAGTTCAGGTTAAAGATCAGAAGTGACAGACCAAGAAAAATATCAGAGGCAAAGGTGAAGGTTGTTGACAAGGGTCAAATACGACCCACAGACCACCTCCAAAGACCTGCAAGAACATCTCACTCCAGACCGTGTCACTGTGCATCGTTTAACAATTCAGCACACTTTGCACAAAGAAAAGCTGTATGAGAGAGTGACGTCAAAGAAGCTTTTTCTGCACACATGCCACAAACTGAGTTGCTTAAGGAATGTGAAAGCACATTTAAACAAGACAGCTTCATTTTGGAATAGGGTGCTGTGGACTGATGAAACGAAAATTGAGTTATTTAGTCATAACAAGGGGTGATATGCATGGTGGTGAAAGAACACAGCATTCCAAGAAAAACACATGCTACTCACAGTTAAATTTGGTGGCGGTTCCATCATGTTGTGGGGCTGTGTGGACAGTGCCGGTACTGGGAATATTGTTAAAGTTGAGGGTCGTATTGATTGCACTCAATAATCAGCAGATTCTTGAGTGCAATTTTGTGACTGATGTTCAAAAATCAGTCACAAAATAGTTATGCTGGGGCTGGATATTACAACAGGACAACGACCCAAAACACAGCTCAAAATCTACTCAGGCATCATGCAGAGGAACAAGTACAATGTTCTAGAATGTTCATCCCAGTCCCCAGACCCCCCCCCCACACACACACACACACAGATCTCTAACTCAAATTCATTCTTTGACAATTTAACCAATTGTTTCAACGGATTTTCATAATATATTTGTTGCACATTAATCATAAGCATACATAGTACTGAAGTTCAGTGAATATAATCGGCTGTATATGTGTGATGAAGAGTTGATATCTCACTCTTTTTATATTCGTTCCTCAAGTACATACCTTTTTTGGACATTTGAACTTCGCGCTCTCACAACCTCCTGGGCGCCGCCATGTTGTCCTGTAATCCTGGTACTTCTGATGTCACTGTACACCGAAGCGGTCCAGCAGCTAGGCTAGCACCTGCAGGAGCAAACCGTGGCCTGTCGAGAGCCACTGGTGGAGAGTGTCTCGGTGCTAGACAGCTGGGAGCCACTGCTGTTGTTAAACTAACCCTAATTCCAGTGTCTTAATCTCATTCCCACCCGATTTGTGAACCATCAGCATTTATTTATTCCCACAAACTCCATGCGTAGCCCATAGCTTCAACCTCTTTTAAATAGTCAAATAAAACCACCGCTGATTTAGGACTTTTAAGTAGTCACACACATTAACATGTTGTTGGTGACAAACAAAGACAGACTGGTTCCTGATTTGCATTTCATGCGGGTACTGAAATAGCCATGCGAAACACCTGATATCTTTAACTCTGAAATACAGTGACACAGCTTTTTCTCTCCAAGCTATTCAGTTATGGTCCAAATCAGAGGTTTTCAACCAATTTTGATCCAGGGACCACCATTCTGATTAAGAAGCAACCTGTTGACCAAAAATGGGGTCGTGTGATTTTCTGGGTGTGGTGACTTTCACAAAGTCTTTTGACATTCATTTGAAAGAACTGTAGAGCATATAAACATAGTGGTACCTCATCACTTCCTTGGTCAGTCATGAATTCAAATCCATATTTAACATAGTCCTCACTGTACTTTCTTTTAGGTCTTTTACTCTTACTATTCCCTGTTTCTTGTGAAGTCAAAGCCTTGTTCAAACAGCATGAAGCAGAATCTTGTTTTCTTTCTACAAACCAATCCATAATGGTGCTGGCTGGACATGGAAACTACAAGACCAGGGATCACTTGCAATGCCCTCAAAGACCGCCAGGGGGCCACAGCCCACTGTTTGAAAACCCTTGGTCCAAAGGATTTGACATAAACACAGCATTTGTCTGATCGTGTCCACCAACAGCCTCTATATATAGTTCATTTGATTGTTACGTCCTGGCTCAGAGGGAGCAACATAACGAGACCAGGCAGAGCCATGAAGTTAATGTAACATTTATTGTATCATAAATACAGATATAGAAGTCACTCAGGAGAAGAACTGGACAGCAGCTGTCCTACTGCTGCTCAGGCTGCCATGCTGGAGGATACAGAACAAAGTGTTGAGACAAACAACGGCAGCAACTCAAATGCTCTCTCCCATACCAAGAACAAATCACACTGCCACACAAAATGTAGGCCATAATCAACCTATCAAGCCACAATAATAGCACAAATGAAAAACTCCCAGAATTCCAAAATGGACTCTGCATGATCACACAAAAGACTCCTACAGTCCATGAGTACACCGATAACTCCCAAAATTCCATACACACGAAATTCAAGGAAATCCTGGCCTATGCACACATAAGTCAAGATAAATGCCTACTTGACTAGCACATGCTGCAGCCACATGGACACACAAACTCACCTAAGCAAAACACACTACAACTGGTCCTACTACACAAAGTTCTGAGTACACAAAACAAAAGTAATCACCTTGGAACCTGCCTAACTTAGACTAAAGACTAAGTATCTTCAGGAGTGTGCCGGGCTCGAGGGAGCTTTAAAAGCAAAACATCAGAGCACACATTTGAGCTCTGAAACGCCTGCTGCCCCGCCACAGAACTTAGTCTCCACACAGGATTACTCCCAAAAATAAAGAAGGAAGCATAACAAATGAGTGTACCTGTAGGAGCCATATATATTGTATTTGGGTAAAGTGGTTTGTCACTCTGTTGGTGCTATCTGGTTGCTATGGCAATGTCTGGGGTCATGTGGGCATAGGAGGTGGCTGCATGTAAAGTTTTATTTTGGCATGCACTCACCTGCACATGTGGAGGAGGAGAGCAGGGAGCTGGGTTGCTGTAATTTTTGTTGACCACTTCTCTTTACCATTGCTTTGAGCTGTTTGTTACATATACCTTTTGTGTACAGAGTTCCAACTTCTGTGTGAATGTAACTTTGCAAAGTCGCTTTTATTAAATGCACAAAGTCGCAATGAAAGTGTGCTTCTCATCTGTACAAGCCGGGCAGCACGTCAGACAAATAGGCAGGACCCATGCTCATCATCTTGAGTTTTTTGGTTTTTTGGAGTCGCTATAGTGCTGATGGAAGGATGACATAAATCAATTCAGCTGGTACACTCCCTAGTCTAGTCAGGGAGATCACTGAGACCCAAAGGTGAACTCAGACACACATACTTACCATAGGTGACAAGAAAGAAGACCTAACAGCAGTCACAAAACACACGATCAAACAAATAAAAGAAAAGCTAACCCAAGTTTAGCACACTCCCGGACAAGCCCCCAATATGTTACGCCCCCGCTCAGAAGGAGCAACATAACGAGACCAGCCAGTGCCATGACGTTAATGTAACATGTATTGTGACATAAATACAGATGTGGAAGTCACCCAGGAGAAGAACTGGAGAGCAGCTGTCCTACTGCTGCTCAGGCTGCCATGCTGGAGGAGAGAGAGAACCCATGCATAACATGATATTAAAAACCAGTGGAAACTTTAAATTGTCAAGTGTCAAGGTAACAGCAGACTCTTCATTCCCATTTATTCAGTTAAGATGCAGTTACAGCCACACATTTTTTACTGTTTTTTATGAACAGGAAATGATTTCAAATTGCAACATCACTTCATTTGTTGACTGCATTTGTAATTACAGGACAGTGGAATCCCTCATGGGGAGGATTGTTGCATCTGCAGGTTCACACTGCCCTTCAAAACCACCCAGTCCTGTCCACAGGAAGTAAAATCCAATGCAGTACTCTACATTAGGAAGTGAGATCAAGTCGAGGACATTAAGCAACCAAATTGTGTCATATATTCTAAATCGATGCAGTCCGAGGGGTGAGATGATTCCTGTTGGTAGCATGTCTCTGAAATGAGGCAGCATATGAAAAAATGAAACACATACTGGAAGAAAAACGTTCAAGAACAGTAATGTCTTTTTTTTTTTCAAACCATGACAATGTTAAAAAAATAAATGAAAATACACATGAAATTTTGTGATATTTTGTGACAAACACACAGATGATAGAGACCTATTCCCTCACACCTTACAGATGTGGTCTTGGCTGCTTATGACATAAAATCGAGAGTCCTCTTTTCTGAGAGTCAGACAGGAAATACAGAAACATGTACTTGAGGCCGAGGTGACACAAAGATTTTCAAAAAGTGTTCCTCAGGCTGGTCTCAAGACGAAGACCAATCACTTGGAATGCAACACTCTTTGATGCCCTCTGGTGCTAAATTTTACCAATTAATTTAAAACTAAAGGCCTTCTTTTTCACTTCAAGCATAAAATACAACAAATACTTTTGAAGTCAAAATCCCCTTAGGTTGTAAAAAACACAATTTTGCCATGCATGCTCAAAGACGCAGCAGATTTCTGCCTTATTGAAAAGCCTCTGATGAGATCTGTGATGTCTGGATCTGGGTTACACCTTGATAACAGCTTCTTTTATCAGAGATTACCTGTTAGAAGACTGCAAATACCAAGCATTCAGCAAAGACAGGTTTTCTTTCATTCTTCCAAGAAAATATCTGCAATTTTGGAGAAACTGGCAAGATTTTTACCTTTTCTCTGCTGTATTCTGGCTTCTGATATTACCTTTGATCGCTTCAATCCCAAGAAAAGATATCCACAGATACAGAAATGCATTTTGAATGTGGCGTTACCTGCAGACTCATTCTCTAACAGGCTTTAAAATTCCTATGACACGACTCTTGCACTCTGATTTTTATGATTTAAAACCCACCAAATGCTGCAAGCTCCAAAGAAAAGTTATCAGCTTGGACCCATGGGAGCGATGCTGCACATCAGAGCACTCAAAGAGGCAGACGTGTGTGAAATAACATGTAGAGATCAGACAGATCCATGTAGAAATATAGCAAACCACTGACCTGCTGTGCTCCATCATACACAGGTCTGCTTCATAAGCTCTGAATCCTTTTCCCTATCAGAAGGCCCAGGATGGTACGCTTCAGACCACAAACCCACGTCTGATAATATATTTTCCTCCAAACACCAACTGAGAAAGTTCACAGGATACAACTTTAGATCTGAGCTGTTTCCACTGTGTGCAGGGAAAGAAAAGTGAAATGCCTCACCAAAATGAGACAAAACCCGGAAATATACATTTTCTGGTGTTTATTATTACCTCTGCTATGTTTTGAAGTCTGTTTATTTGTTTGTGGATTTGCTTGTCTATTTGTTATCAGAAAGAACCTATTAAATTTAGGTGCAGAACCAGGATTTTTAAAAATTACAGTCCTTTATGGAGACATATCATGAAAAATCAAGTTTCTGTGCTTTTTAACCTAAAAAAAACATATTCCTGTGCCTAAAATAATGTTGCAGTATCAAAAGTATCAGTTCAGCACACCAGTCCCTACCAGTGTTTTGTCTCATTTGCCATAAGCCACACCCTGAGAACTGTGATTGGTTGGACGCTTCTGAGTGGTTGGACTCAGAAAAATTAACAACCAATCAGAACGAAGGGCAGGGAGGGATCAAAATGGGTTTTTTCAGCTAAAATTTACAGAAGGGAAAAGAAAACAGTAAAAGCTACAGAGGCCCATGCCTCTCTAACCACATTTATATAATCTTTGGGGTCCATAAACTTTAAATATTGTGTGAGATATGTCTAACCCTAACCCTAACTTCTTAAGAAATAATGTGTGGATGTGAAGCAAACCCATTGGTGCTGTAGTGGTTAGGATGCATGCCTGGTAAGTGGTGAAGGTTGCATTAGGACCCTTTGTCTGATTTGGTGCATTTAAATATCGTTTTACCTTCTCCAAGTAAGTTATGTTTTCATGTTGGGTTTTGAATCCAGATTTGTGAGATGAAAATATATAGTTGTTTGGTGACAATATTTATGGAACTACAGAACAGTCATGGAGGGAGGTAGAAACATGTGACTACCACCAATGTGGAGCTGAGGTCATTCAGATTCGGTATTCTTCAATTAGAACTGCTCATGTGCAGATCCATTTGGAAATTATCCAACTAAGAAACCTGGGGACCACTGCTGTTCAGTATGAGGAAGCAACTGTTCCGATTTTTTTTTCTTTCCTTACAGACAGTCTCATTTAATTTCCTGGCTCCAGCCTTGCCCTGTATTTATTCTTATGTTATACTAATCTGGACAATCCAGTGTCACAGATATGTAGCTGCAGAAGGGAAACAACACTTTACTGCTTTTGCTCCAAGCTCTGAAAAGTCAGCCTGACATAGTGATGGGGCTGGCTAGACAATATCTGTGTCCCAATTCAGGGGTTGCCCAGATGTCGGCAGCATGTTTTGGCTCCTTCATGCGGACCCACAGATGCAGCCTTCATTGGGTGGAAGATGGACACAACTGATGTATCCTTTGTGACCCACTGCATCCAACAATGGATGGCATGCATGACAGATGGAAGTACTGCCAAATTAGGGAGCTATGAGGAATACACACTGAAATAAGACAGAGCATTTCCAATTCATGAATTAGATCAAAAAACAAAATAATAAGTAACGTGAGTGAAAAATCCTCCATTTCAAAGTAGTAGCGAGTCTGTCAGAGATGCCTACGTCATTACGCAGGGTAAGAACAGCTGTGCTGATTTATGCAAATTGTCCAGCCTCCGTGGGCTAGACCATCCCATTTAACGGCCATTAGATTTGGTTTTCACAGAAGACTGCAGCCCACGTCGGCTGCAGTCTTTGCGGTCTGCGGCCGACGTTGGCTGCAACCCCTGAATTGGGACACAGCTAACAAAACTATAAGACCACTTGCAATGCCTTTACAGACCACTAGGGGGAGCAGACCACTGGTTGAAAACTGGTTATTTTGATTATTCAATACATTTTTACATTTTGATAATGGTGTCAATCTCAGAGTGGAACCTCTTTAAGGGTGGCTGAGTTAATGTGTATAATATGTATTTGTCTGTGAGAAATATAAAAAGGCAAAGGGAATTAAGAAGTGTTTGAATGATTGTAGGATGAAAAAGAAATCAGGATGGAGTGGAGACCATAGACTGTATATATTACTGGATAAAGTGACCGTGACATTACCCGTTAGTTTCTGAAGGGCCATTTTGAAGCCAATCGACTTGTCACTTCCTGGACGGCATATTGGAGCCAAAAACAGGATGTAAGCATATTTTGATGAACGGCAGTGGGGCTTCATGCCAGGGAACTCACGGAAAGCTAATATTAGTCGCTACTGTAGCTTCCTGATGCGGTAAAACTTCACCACACAGTATCAAACAAAGTCATATTACGGTGTTGCTGGTGTAAACACTTAGCCACAGCTGCAGTGGAGTGTCTCTCATGTATAACTATGCCCATGTTGAATAAATAGAGGATACCAAAGTCCAAATCGGTCCGACTCAAGGAGCAAGCTATTGCTATAGTGAAATGTCAATCAAACCCCTGTATGGCACTGATTTGTTGGATTATTTGCTGTAATATCTTAATAACGGAGCAAAAAGTTAAAGATGGACAACCATGTTACTTATTAGAGGGTCCAAATAAAATGTTTGAGACCATAATGACCCATGAAAAAAAATATTCGTTTAGTATTTTCAGATAGAAGTCCAATGTATCTCTATGGGAAAAAATCTTCTTGGAGCCGGACAATCGATTCCCCAGCGGCCAAGCGGTGGGATTACAACGTAAAGTTACTTCCGCATTGGCCTCACTAAACAGCCCCGGTCGTTGGCCCTTGGTGGAGACTAAATACATGTTTCTATCAAAATGTTACTGAAAACAAAGAAATAAAACAACAAATATTGAATGAAAAGATTAGCCCAAAGCAGAATGGTCTGGTCTGAAGTAGGTCAAAAAGAATGCTGTAATAGATGATGAATTACAGATGCTCAGCTCAAATCACCAAGGGACATTACTTGTACACAAAAATACTGCACTCTGATTTGCAGGATACTGAGAATGCAGTAAGTTGTTATTGAGGTCAAAGGGATTCATTATTGTGTTTAACAGCTGATGAACAGCCTATTTCAGTTTAATGGCTGTTTGCAATAAATTGTTCACTCAAATTTTTTTCTTGTCTCACTCCCATTTCTTCTATTTGCATTTTGAAGCACTACTTAGAGCCTTCTTAAGATCCAACAGAACAAAATGTACATTCTTGCAATTTTTCAACTGGTCTTAAAATTGTGATCAGGAGTGTATGTCAGGAATGATTTGTAGTAATGAACTGATTACATTACATTGGCCAAAGTTCAAGGCTGTTACGACTTCATAAAACATTTTCACTGTAACTGCTAGAAATTAAGAGAACTGTATAAGCAGGTCATGATGCAAAGACAGTGTACAGTTCTGATTAAACGTATTCTTGATCTGTGTTAAACCACACGTGGTCCTATACAGTTTTGCTTTTTGTTTTTGTCACTGGTCATGGTGCATGTCTTTATGTTTTCTGATGCACTAATAAATAAACGTAAACCCATTGCAATGGTGTGATGATTTCCCTGACCTTGAATCCTTCAGCTTGATCCCTTCATCCAACCTTGAATATTTGTACTTATGTTTTATATGATAAGAAGGCTCATCAGTTAAAATTAAAATAACACAGCAGCTGTATTTGTGTGTTAGTCCAGAGAGCGGCTGGTGTGTGTTTGCCTCAGGCCTGGTGTCAGACTCCGTCAGCAGGGACAATCATTAGCTGGCTCCCTGAGGAGCCGCTTGCGTCTCAGCATCCGCTCCACTTCACCCTCGGCCCTTTGTGGCTCCTGCTGATAAGACCAAATGAATATCTGCTCAGTGGCTGTTGCATTGGAGACGATAAACACAGGCTGAGCTGCTGTCCACTCCATCAGGACAACAGAATCGGGAATCTAGCCTGAGGCCTATTGTTAGTCCATAATACAGGTTAGTGTATGCTCAGCCAAATATGGGCCATGTACTTTAAACAAAACATGAAACACTCCCCATTGTAGATTAACTTAGTTCTTACAGTGTCAACCATTAAACTAAATGGCCCCTGCAGCCACATTGCAGAAACATCCTTGAGACAAATAACAGGACTGTTAATTGTCACTGCAGATAATACCACGTAACAGTAATATGTGAGTCAAAAAACAGCTGTGAATCCTTGAACTATTTTTCACTGCGAGAGGTTTTATGCTCTTAGAAAAGGAAAAGATATAGATGTGTCCACAGTGCATATCCAAAAAATGTATGTCTGTCAATTTGATCTCTGAGTTCAGCCATGGCCAAATGTTTTGGCAGTGCCACAAATGTTATTTTTTGCTTAAATTTGTTTCATATTTGCCAATAAAGTTTTTGAAGCTTTATTTAAAATGCTCATATACAGTGGTACCTCGCTTTACAAATGCTTCTCCGTACAAAATATTTGCGGTATGAAAAAAATTTTGTCCAAAAATGTGTCCCAGCAACCGCAAAAACCATTGCGTTACGAAAAAGAGAGACCCGGAGGTGAACTCTGGCCCACCAGGAAGTGACTGTGATGTTCCCGGAAGTGATACCCAAACTAGTAGCTAGCTAGCTAATATGAGCAGCAACCAACCTAGCAACATGCTAACAACAATGCAGTAGCCTCAGACATGGGTAAACAAAAGCCTACAAAATGCGTGCAGCCCATGAGATGCGTGCATCACACAACACTAAACCAGAGTTGCTCCAGGGGCAATAACACAAAATCAGCTCAATTGTGGACTGTAGTTTGGGTACATGTGCCTGTAATTGAGGTAGCAATGTGCTAACAATAATAGTCAGTCAACATTGGTAAACACAGCCTACCAGCTGGCTACACAGAGGCTACATGGCTATGTGGAAGCTACACGGAGGCTACACAGAAGCTACACGCTACACGGCCTCTGGCTGCATGCTACAAACACAGCCGGCAGCCTCCAGGTACTGGCTAGACACACTGACACACTCACACCGAGACCCAGTAGGAAATGCCCAGTTTTTAGGGGGCGGACAGGTATAGGCTTAACAGAATGGCTTGAGGAAGTGGAAGCCTGTATGAGGGCACGTCATCTTCACCACTTGGAGCAACATTCCCACTAGCCTCCTGGAAACACTAGCATCAAGCATGCCAAGACGAATTTTTGAGGTGATTAACAAGAATGGCACAGCTACTCATTATTGAGTCCTTTTTTGAAAATTTGATTTCTATTTTGGGGTTTTTTTTTGGGCTTTTAAAGGCTGTGGTCTTAAACTTTTGATCAGCTGATGAACAGCCTATTTCAGTTTAATGGTTGT
>JAQQAE010018851.1:0-11083 GCA_029823295.1 Pseudamia nigra | reverse complement strand
AGCCCAGACCTGAATCCAATTGAACATCTCTGGAGAGATCTGAAAATGGCTGTGCACCGACGCTTCCCATCCAACCTAATGGAGCTTGAGAGGTTCTGCAAAGAGGAATGGTTCAAACTGCCCACAGATAGGTGTGTCAAGCTTATGGCATCATATTCAAAATGACTTGAGGCTGCAATTGCTGCCAAATGTGCATAAACAAAGTATTGAGCAAAAGCTATGAATACTTATGTACATGTGATTTCTCAGGTTTGTTTATTTTTAATAAATTTGCAACACTTTCAAAAAACACATTTTCACATTGTCATTATGGGGTGTTGTGTGTAGAATTTTGAGGGAACAATGAATTTAATCCATTTTGGAATAAAGCTGTAACATTAGAAAAAAAAATTGTGGACAAAGTGAAGCGCTATGAATACTTTTTGGATGCACTGTAGTTATTGCAAGTAAAGAATTTGAAACTAAATATTAAGGATTATTCACTTTAATGTATTTTGTTCCTATACTTTTGCTCACCTAAAATTTTGGAATAATGCAAAATGCTTGCGAAATCTGTCATTTTATGCTGAATTTAATTGAATTACTTCAGTTTTATTCACTCAGTTGTCCTCACTTGCCTTGTGTTTGGGGCACTGAAAAGAACAGAATTAAAATCTAAGAATGGTTGGTTTGCACTACAATGTCTTCAAGGCAAAAATAAGACTTATTGAATCTTCTGCACCTTTAACTTCAGCCACCAAATATCTGTAAGAAATGATCTACAAAATCTATGTTTTGTTTAGGGCTGTCAAAATTAACGTTTTAATCTGGATTACCTTATTTTCCGGACTACACGTCACTCCTGAGTTTAAGTCGCAGAAGCCAAAAAATGCATAATGAAGAAGAAAATCTGTACACAAGTCGCACTGGACTATAGGTCGCATTTTTGCAAGGAAATTTATTTTACAAAATCTGATACCAAGAACAGACATTTCATCTGGAAAGGCAAGTTATAGTAATAATAGAATAGAGAACAACAGGCTAAGTAGGTGTCTCGTATGTTAACGTAGTATATTAACAGTTATTCACATAACTATAGTATAAAGAACATAATATAACAAGTTCAAACTCACAATCTCACTCCTAATCGCTAAATCCTTTAAATTCTTCATCCTCTGTGTCGCTTATGAACAACTCTGCCAACTCCGGAGGAAGACAACGTGCCACTTGTCAAAACAAGATGGCGTCTGAAGGCATAAATATACACTTTTCATCGTGATGAACACAGTTTAGGGAAATCGAACTCTGTGGTAAGCTGCGTGTATCTACAACAGAAGTTCTGATATAAATTATTGCGGCTAATTCAATTATTTTAGCGAGAAAAAAAAAAATTGTGTGGCGAGTGGAACTCGGGAAAACGGGAGTTTTATGAACATTTGTCATTTATTATGTTTATTTGATTACTGATTCATAAGAAGTGACTAGTATTTACTTTTGAATACAGTATGTTGCCTTAAATTCAGCTTGGTTGTCTTTCCGATAGCCGTTTTCATTTATTGTATTTTTGTGTTTCTTTGACAGTAAATGCTATAGACGGAAGACTGTATACAGTGAATACTACATAGCTAAAACTGACTGAATTGAAATATGGTACAGATTATTGTTGTACAATTGATGAATTATATGTCATTCCTTTTATTAACGTATTGAATTGAAATATGAATAATGAATCATTGATTTGTACTTTGTTCACCGGTAAACTGTAGAAATATGAAATACTAATGGACACATTCTGAATCTACAGTAGTAACACCAACTACCTCTGTGTCACAGTACATTGCATTACTACCGCATGAGAACTAATGTTGTTTGCACTGACCACAATGAAAATCCGAGGAGCGCCAATTTGCAGAGGGATGTGCTAAACAGTTCCAAACAGTGGCACATGAGTGGGCAATTGAAGCAAAAATCACAACCATAGGGACAGACAGTGCATGTAACATGACAGCTTTGGCTGAACTCTTTTAAACTAGACACATTTAATAGTATGAAATAAACATAACATACAACATTCTGGAAGAGCTGCTGAGTTAGATCTGCTTTTCTAACAGCAGAGTTGAGCTATATTTAGATTTGCCTCTAAAGGTAACATGTGGATAAAGATATTCATGTGGATGTGGAAGTTGAGAGTGTCTGCTAGCACCAATTGTAAAATCAAGTTGCTTTCTCCTAAAATGATGAGGTAAGTGACCTTCATTTCTGGCAAAAACATTATCTGAAATATGAAATCTTTGCAGAGAACATAAAGAGGAGGGCGTGTTGCGGATTTTTTGATTATGTGAGTTTACAATCTTGTAAACAAATTTAAATTTTTTGGCTCGAATGTCCTTGACATTTGGCTCAGTTAGAAAATTCAATATGATGTGTTTGGATCTGTCAATATTAAATCACCTGATCACTATTTGAGCTGACTACAACCATTTTTCGTGTCGTAATCATATCTATTCACCTGTACATAAACAGTTCAACACTTTAAAATGCTCTTTTAGTTGACATAAAGTGTACATGGATTATTTAACTGGTATAGACTGACTGAGAAACTGATCAAGTTGATTCATTAACTGTGGCAGGACAATTTAGAAGTTATCAATATTGGCAGAAGTTGACAACAGCCAATACTTTTTCCTGCTCCAAATGGTCATCATATTGGTCTTTAAAAGTCCAGTACCAGCTGGTCTTCAGTTATTAGTGTTATACAATAACTTTGGCAGAAAATGAACAGAAAACAACGTAATCGCTAAATACAAGTTAATGACTTTCAGCAAAATGTCATGATTGCAACAGCTCTGCTGTAAGTATAGTTCAGAATAAGTGCATGAATGAGTATTTTTTTTAAGGCAAATAACATAATCCAGTTAAAAACACACAAACATCCTTGTTATTATGTAGAATCCTGCCGCTCCACATCTGGACTGAGACTGACCTAAGCAAAAACACTGGGTTGTCTGGACATTAGCAGGGGGGTCCAAGCTGGACCACACTGTGCTGTGCAAACATTAAACTTTTCTGTCAAGACACTGTGTCTGTGCACAGTTACAATACAGAGTTTGTTCTCTTTTCCCATGAACAAACATCACACTGCATTGTGTGAATACAGGACAGGATATTTTATATACATTCCCTGTTGTGAATGTAGCAGTTCTGCAGCTCAAGATCGTGTTTATCATCTTCCAAATCTGTCACTGTTTTAACAATACTTGCTCAGTTTCTATGTTGCACTATGATCAGCAGCTTATTTTACAACAAAGATGTATTTCATTAGAATCTGTTCATTGCAGGGATCATTTTTCTCCTACATCTACACTTTCAAGTTCCACTTATTAATTTAGACAACTTGAGTTAAGACAAATTGAATATTATATTACATTACATACTTCCAACCACTCTCTACAGCATGCAATTGAAAGAGTTAGCAAAATGACAGAACAAACTGCACCTTCTTGCCCTAATATTTGAAAAGGACCAAAACGCAAGTTAACATTGGCAGTTGTATTGGGCTAGTCTGAGAGGAAACAAACAAGAGTGGCAGCAGATTGTAGAGCATTTAGGCAGTGCTGAGAGGAAAATTCCTTAAGAAATGTTGAAAAGAAACGACTGTTTGGGTCACACAAGTAAAACACTCCATTTCCTGCCTGGATGGTTAAGGGCATGAAAAATGTATAATCATCAGAGTAGACACAGCTGTCAGCTATAACTTTAACACAAAATGCCTGTAGCAGCTTACCTTTAACAAGTACAATTATTGTGATGTTGTATTATAAAACTAAGTAAGGCTTTACTTGGAGAGTTCACACGCACAGCAAAACCTAACATTCAATATTTGTTCTTCCTATGGACAAGAGAGCAACATGCAAACCCAAGACGAAACCCTCTCAGCACAAAGAGTCCATGTGACAGTATGAAGGTTACTACCTGTCAATATCTCCTGTAGGATATTTCAGTACGATGTCACTCTGCAACATCTTTCCATTTAATCTGCCCTCTACTTGACTTGACTGGTCACACCTCACGTTAATGAATCCACTAAATTAGAGCCACTGATGAGGAATCACTGCAGTTGTCAGACGCTTGGCAGACCCCTGCTGAGTGTTACATCTGTAACAGTTACAGCTAAAAGCCAAGATGTGAATGGTTTAAGTAATCAATGAGAAAGTCAAGGTCCTACTGAATTATTAACAAGGTCATTTAGAGCTACAAACCACAAGTAATGAAAGAATGTTATCCTTCCTTGTAGAAAAGGGGAATTAGGATTTAGTATCTTGAGCTAGGACATGGGTCAGCAACCAATGCAACAAAAAGAAAAGTTTATTTAAAAAAAATCTAGAGCCACTAAAATATTTGGCCCTGTTTTCTTACACGTTATTTGAGCAACCTTTGTTAATTATTCAATTGACTTTGTTTATTACATGCTTACTTTGCTATCTTTGTCAACTGTTTGACTCAATTTTAATTAATTCTTGTTCTTTTCCTTGATGGTTTTCCTTTTTTTTCATTGCATTGATTATTTTAGTCACTTTTGTGTCAATGTTTGGTTATCGTCTTGCTCATGTCTGTTGATTTGACTTATGAAATTCTGATTTTGTTAATCATATTTATTACTTTATTCATTTTTGCTCATTTGGTTTCTCATTTGATTTCTGTTAATTTTTTTCGCCAATTTCTTTGCTTTTGTTTCATTCATTGTCTTGGTCAATATTTTGTTCATTTTGTTTTGTATTTTGTTGAATGTCTACTTAATGTTTAACTCATTCTGGATTATTTTTATGGGGCAGCACTGTCATAGATGAATTCAAGGAGCATCTGACTGGTAGCCTTGGCATTGGAGATCACAACATTTTATCCATGCATCTTCTACCGCTTATCCGTGGGGTCGAGTCGCAGGGGCAGCAGCTTGAGCAGGGAATCCCAGACTTCACTCTCCCTGGCTACATCATCCAGCTCCTGAGGCGATCCCAGGCCAGCAGAGAGACATAGTCCCTCCAGCGTGTCCTGGGTCTTCCCCAGGGCCTCCTCCCAGTGGGACATGCCCAGACCACCTCCCCAGGGAGGCTTCCAGGAGGCATCCGGACCAGATGCCCAAGCCACCTCATCTGGCTCCTCTTGACAAGGAGGAGCAGCGGCTCTACTCCCGGATGACCAAGCTCCTCACCCCATCTCTAAGGGAGGGCCCAGCCACCCTGTGGAGGGAACTCATTTCAGTGGCTTGTATCCTGGATCTTGTTCTTTCGGTCATGACCCAAAGCTCATGACCATAGGTGAGGGTAGGAACGTAGATCGAGAGCTGCGCCTTTCGGCTCAGCTTGTTCTTCGCCACGACGGACCGATGCAGAGCCCGCATTACTGCGGGCGCTGCACCGATCCGCCTGTCGATCTCCAGTTCCATCCTTCCTTCACCCGTGAACAAGATCCCAAGATACTTAAACTCCTCCACTTGAGGCAGGACCTCATCCCTGACCCGGAGAGAGCACTCCACCCTTTTCCGGCTGAGGACCATGGTCTCAGATTTGGAGGCGCTGATTCTCATCCCAGCACACTCAGCTGGGAACCGCTCCAGTGAAAGCTGTAGGCCACGGCATGATGAAGCCAACAGAAATACATCACCTGCAAAAAGCAGAGATCCAATCCTGAGGTCACCAAACCAAACCCCCTCAACACCCTGGGTGCGCCTAGAAATTCTATCCATAAAAATTATGAACAGAATTGGTGACAAAGGGCAGCCCTGGTAGAGTCCAACCCTCACCGGAAACAAGTCCGACGGACTGCTAGCAATGCGGACCAGACCGAACAGCCCTAATCAGTGTTTCCGGCACCCCATATTCCTGGAGCACTCCCCACAGAACTCCCCGAGGGACACGGTCGAATGCCTTTTCCAAATCCACAAAACACATGTAGACTGGTTGGGCAAGCGCCCATGAGCCCTCAAGGACCCTGCTGAGAGTGTAGAGCTGGTCCACTGTTCCACGACCAGGACGAGAACCACACTGCTCCTCCTGAATCTGAGATTCGACTAACCGACAGATCCTCCTCTCTAGTACCGCGGAATAGACCTTACCAGAGACCTGAGGAGTGTGATCCCCCTATAGTTGGAACACTCCCTTCGGTCCCCCTTCTTAAAAAGGGGAACCACCACCTCAGTCTGCCAATCTAGAGGCACTGCCCCCGATGTCCATGTGATGTTGTAGAGGCGTGTCAGCCAAGACAGCCCTACAACATGCAGAGCCTTAAGAAACTTCGGGCGGATCTCATCCACCCCCGGGGCCCTGCCACCGAGGAGTTTTTTGACCACCTCAGTGACCTCAGCCCCAGAGATTGGAGAGCCAACCCTAGAGTCCCCAGGTCCTGCTTCCTCAGAGGAAGACGTGCTGGAAGGATTGAAGAGTTCCTCGAAGTATTCCTTCCACCAATCCACAACGTCTCCAGTTGAGGTCAGCAGTGCCCTGTCTCCACTGTACACTGTGAATGGTGCACCGCTTCCTCCTCCTGAGCCGCCGGACCAGAACTTCCTCGAGGCCATTTGGAAGTCATTCTTCATGGCCTCACCAAACTCCTCCTACGCCTGGGTTTTTGCCTCAGCAACCGCCGAAGCCACGTTCCGCTTGGCCTGTCGGTACCCATCAGCTGACTCTGGAGTCCCATAGGCCCAACAGGTCCGATAAGACTCCTTCAGCTTGACGGCATCCCTCACCACCCAGTGTCCACCAACGGGTGCGGGGGTTGCCGCCGCGACAGGCACCAACCACCTTATGGCCATGGCTCCGAACAGCTGCCTCGACAATGGAGGCACAGAACAAGGCCCACTCTGACTCAATGTCCCCCCGCCTCCCCCGTTACTTGGTCGAAGCCCTGCCGGAGGTGGGAGTTGAAGCGCTTTCTGACAGGAAATGCTGCCAGACGTTCCCAGCAGACAACCACAATACATTTGGGCCTGCCAGGTCTGACCGGCATCCTCCCCCACTATTGGAGCCAACTCACCACCAGGTGCTGATCAGTTGACAGCACCGCCCCCCTCTTCACCCGAGTGTCCAGGACATACGGCCGCAAGTCCGACGATATGACCACAAAGTTAATTATCGAACTGCAGCCTACGGTGTCCTGGTGCGAAGTGCACATATGGACACCCTTATGCCTGAACATGGTGTTCGTTCTGGACAGTCCATGACGAGCACAGAAGTCCAATAAAACACCGCTCGGGTTCAGATCAGAGGGGCCGTTCCTCCCAATCACACCCCTCCAGGTCTCGTGGTCATTACCCACGTGAGCATTGAAGTCCCCCAGCAGAACAATGGAGTCTCCATCAAGGGCGCTCTCCAGCACCCTTTCCAAGGACTCCAAAAAGGGTGGGTACTCTGAACTGCTGTTTGGCGCACAGGCACAAACAATAGTCAGGACCCATCCGCCCACCCGAAGGTGAAGGGAGGCCTTAACGTTTTATTGAAACTTTTTTTAGATTGTTGTGGAAGAAAATAAAATTCTTAAGTATGGAAATAGGAGGCTGACAAGGGGTTAAAGAGCCACCCTGGAACAGCAGGTTACAGGCCACTGAGCTAGGAGATGGCAAGAAATAGAGGTTGACCGATTATCAGCAGGGCCGATTATCTGCGCCAATATTTGGACTTTTGACGCATATCAGTATCAGTGTTTTTTTTAAATCCCACAGGCCGATATCAAGAAATCAATTAAAAACTGGGTTTTTTCGGCTCAGACACCCCTCTCCCCTCTCCTGCCGCTTCTGTCTCCAGTATTGCGCCGCCCACGGCGCCATCTGACTGGTTAAACAAACCACAGAGCACAAGGGCGAACGCTCGCTTGATCTAGAATTTTAGTATGAATACAGACCATGACAGAGGGGCCTCCGCGAGAGGTTTCTGTCCCTGAGATTGCCTTAGGACACCTGCATTACCATTTGACGTGTGTACCGCCCCAGTCAAACTCCCCACCTGCCACTGTCCCCGGAGCGGGTCGCAGGCAGCCGGGCGCTTGACGCGAAGCTCAGGGTTCGCCTCATTGGGTAAGTGACGCTCAAATGTGTCGGTGCCGACACGTTTTGTGTTAAAGGATTTTAAACTCCGGAGAGCAAGCATATGTGTCAAAGGTAAACACAGAAAACGCTCCCAAAAATGTAACAAACATCCCAGTGCTCCATGTCTCACAACTACCACTAATGTTACAGTGTGTAGCAGAATAAAGCGGCGTAAACATTAACTGCCGCTAACGTCCCTCCCGACATGTCTGTGAATTACTTGAAAGAAGGTGCTGATGATATCGACAGTCAGTCAGTGATAGTAAACGCATGTGTGTGATTGAGAGAGAAAAAACTCAATTCACTTGTTTTCTTGTAGGGAAATAGGTTAAGGTGGAGGCTTATTAGTTTATACCATAACATTAGTTGCCCGGTCTGGCTGTAAACACACAGACTAGGGATAGGGTTAGGCTAACTACTAATAAATCGGTTTCAGCCCTGAAAAAACCCATATTGGTCGATCACTAGTAAGAAATTGTACAATTTTATGGTGTCATATCACCATAAAAATCAAAACACTATTTCTTTCAATGCTGAATTTTGGCTGTCAGTCAAACCTGAAGAAAGCAGATGGTTATTTGCAGTTTTAAATATTTTGACAAAAGACTAAACTGTGTAAAGGATCAAAACGGAAAAGATGCTACTGGGTGACGAAAATGCTCACGATAATACCAACATGACAAAAATGCACCTAGATTTTGTGTTATAAAAGAGAGTGTATGCATTGAAACATTTGAGATTTACCTCAAAACATAAAGAAAATAAACCTAAAGAAATATATCATAACAACAATGATTAGAGTTTTATTGCGCAGCCCAATTTCTACAAATTTCATTGTCTAAAACCATGCTGGAAGCATACACACCATCTTCTCTGGCAAATGCTGATGGAGATGAGAGACGAGCACAAACTATCCCCAGAAGCTGTGCCTTGATGCATCAGAGATGGAAGCATAATGAAAAAGCCATTCATGTGTAGAAAGTGACAGGTCAGTAGAAATGGACAGAGACTAAATGCTTATGCCATTAAAGGAGGCACAGAGAGACAACACCAAGCCTGCCTTTCACACGGTTGTGGATCAATGAGGAGATGTTGACAACCTTAAGGTACGTAACAACATAACTAGCTAGTGTTTTTATCTGTCACTAGTGTTTAAGACCATGAACAGGCCTGTAAACCGAAACAGTTTTGTGACAGGTTCATATAAAATCATATAATTATCTGAGACTTTCGGATGCTGTGTTGCCATGGAGATGGACAGCATCCAATATCACAAACGGTACATTTCGAAAGGGAAACTGGTTACCATGGGAACAGCCACATGAGTGAAGTGAAGCCTCCAAGGAAAAAAGAAAAAAAAAAAAACAAAGACATTCAACATGGCTGATAAAGAATGATTACATCACTAACAACTAGTTTATAAGTCCAAAAAATTTTGGTTTTTGAAGATGACGGCTGAAATCCTGCTGAATTGGATTCAGATGGAGTGAAAACTAATGAAGCTGATACTATATATAAATGATTTAAGTTCAGGTTAACTTTAAGAAGAATTAACTGACCTTCATATCCCTTTGCACAGAACAGCATTAATATTGCACTAATATTCACATGACAAAAATACAAAAAAAGGATGCAAGACCATAAGATACTTAATTTTGCATGAAATACTGATGTTCTCAGCACTAAAACCAAAACTGTGATTTGAGTTATTGAGGGTGGTACACTGCTCTCATATTGACTTAATTTGTTTAAACAGAAAACTTGTCTTTTGCACAGCACAGCAGACAAACTATAATGTACATGCCGACTTTTACAGTTCCTCAGTTCTTTGACTTCCTTTTGGTGAACAAAGAAAATGAAATTCAAGACTAACAGTCTAAGAATTAGGTTTGTGTCAGCTGTTAATATGAGTCATTTCTTCTCAGTTGAGTGCTAACAATTGCTTGAGAAAGTTCAAACCACATAATACCTTCACAAAGCAGTACACTGACAGAAGAGTTGCAACAATGCTGTTGATGTGTGACAGATGTTAAGAGGTTTTGGTTTTTTTTTTAATTGTTCAAGGGCTGTGTCATTCACATAAAGAAGTGTTTAAGATGCCATGTTGACTCCATCAGAGCTTCCTATACAACACATTCCACAACTTGTGTGCTGTTTTTTGGAGTATTCACTTCTCACTGTTCTCTCTGTGAATCCAGAGAGAATTAGCTTAGCACAAACACTGGAAGTGGGAGAAAAGAGCAGCCAGACTAATTCAAAAACAAAAACCAGCCAACAAGCACCTCACATTAACAAAATTATAATGTGTGAGAATGACCAAGTTTGTTTACCTTCCATAACTCAAGTGTGGACACATGGTTAATTCTGTTGCTGTGTTTCTCTAAAAAGTAATCTCTCCACCTCAATAAAGGTCTCCTAAGGTTTCCCAACCATTTGCACCTCAAAGGCTGCATTAATCTCAACAATAATCCAATCCAGATTACCGTTATCACATTTCTGACTAAATCCGCTTATGATGCCAAACTTTTTTTTTCAAAACTGCAGCTGGAAGCTAGGCTCAGGGACTTTCATTTCAGTTTGATGTGACCATGTGGCAGCTCGCTTCACTCAGCACTGTTTACTGGCTGTCCTTTGAGAGTCACCTGAAATAAACCATCACCAGTTTACTCTCTTCTTCAGTCATTAAATTTCTGCTTTGAAAGTTATCAATATCTTGCGATCTACAAAAAATTTTGTCAACCACTGATTTCCAATTTTCAACCACAGAGCATACAGGCCTGCGTTCTCAGAAGCTCAAGTATGAATTCAGAAATTTGCTTAAAATACTGTATGCTTGAAGAAATTATCAAAGCTACCGTACATAAATATCAGCTTTTTCAGCTTGGTTTTTTATTACTTTTTGATTCTTATAATGACAGACAAGGGCAGAACATGAACCTTCTTCAACTGGTTCAATCAATCAATCTTTATTTGTATAGCGCCAATCATAATCGCCGATTATCTCTAGGCGCTTCACAATTCAAG
>JAQQAE010018850.1:0-11084 GCA_029823295.1 Pseudamia nigra | reverse complement strand
AGCCGAGAGACATAGTCCCTCCAGCGTGTCCTGGGCCTTCCCCGGGGCCTCCTCCCAGTGGGACATGCCCGGAACACTTCCCCAGGCATGGGGGCCTCCTGGACCGGATGCCATCTGGTCCAGGAGGCATCCGGACCAGATGCCCAAGCCACGATTGAGGTTGCGAGTTTCGTAATTCGGGTTACGAATTTTTTGTAGCACGAAAGACTTAACTTCCGGGTCTATCTCGGCCACGTTAAACGTCAACGTGAACTCTGCACTGTACATTTGGCTTTTTTCACCTAAAATACTGCTTCATTTTGTGTTTTTCATCATGGGACCTAAAAAATGGCTGTCTTTGTCTCATCCTCCTCCGGTAAGTGTCTTTATAAATGAATAAATGTGCATGTGCGGGTGTGAAATACATCCTTTATATGGGAGTTTTTGTGGGTAATTGGTTTTACATGTATTCCTGTGGAAAAACTCGCTCCAATTTATGAATGATTCGCCCAAAGAACGTGACGCCAGAACGGATTAAATTCGTTAGCCGGGGAACCACTGTATTTCTGTACATTCCCTCCCTCCATTAGGGATTAAGCAGTGAAGCTGCAGACTGCAAAACAACTGAAAATCCCTAATGTAACCCTAGTCATCCCAGAGAATATAGCCTACAGTGGGCGCAAAAACATGAAAGTCCTCAGTGTTTTGGCTGCATGAACCACACTGCTGTAGAAACATTACTGTACTGAAGAAAGGTTGTGTACTCTGTGGAAGGAGACCCTCCCCAACACACAGCACATTTCAATAAAGGATTTGAACATTGACAACCAACTCACCCCAGTACTTGAGCACAAATGCCTGCAATCCATCTTTCACTGCCTTCTCAACTCCAGTGTCCTGAGAAATCCACTCTGTCTTCTCCAAATTCCAGACCAACAGTAGTGTCTCTATTATCTGCTTGTGAAGATCAAGGGGCTCCAGAATGGATCTAGAGATTTCCCTTCGCTTTGGGCTAATGTGGCCAGTCAAATCATCAAGACCCTGCCCCTCATTCAGCTTAAAATTATAATATCCTTTTAAAATCTCACTGAGGGGTTGAAGTTGATCAGATGGAGGTAGGTTGCTGATATAAGTGCCCAATATAATTCCATCCATGCCCCCATTTATAACAGCATCAGTAGCCAAAGTGGCAGGCCGAACCAGCTTAAAAACTTTTGGATGGTCCACATTGTCCCAGCATCCATTTGGCCCCAGGCGACTGAGTGGTGGGAAGTCCTGGAGGCTGAGGAAAGATAGGCCCAGAGTCCTGCCTAATGTGAGAGGGAAGATTGCAGCAGATGATGTTCCCTCCATCCGGGCTTTCAGTCCTGACTCAATTCCCAGCAATAAGGGTGTTAGAGCAACTGTGGTGCCATCAGGAGCCAGAATGACCCCTCTTTCTTCACCTTGGTTTGTCACTATGTGGTGGATGGCCTTGTCGAAGAAGCTGAAGGATGAGGTGTTGAGGATGGCTCTTTCCAACAACGCAGCACCACTGAGATTATATGAAGTACCCAAAAAGTGGACAGTCATGGCATCATCATGACCTGCAGTCCCCCGCAAGGCCTGGACAAGAGCCAGAGGTGACAGACCAGGATTAGAGTCTTCAACCTGATGCACAGCGCTAATGAAGCTGTCCATGTTACGCAGATGGACTCCTGGCAAAACAGAAGAATAATATGTGAAAAGTACTACATGGAGATTTTAAGAGTAAAACCTACGAACACCAGGTGGCAGCCTGCTGCTCTGAGAAAAGATGAGATTCTCTGAGAGAATTTTGAGCTCCATGAACTGGTGAAAGACGAGTGAAAACTCATTGTGGACCCCCCAAAAATAAAGACATTTTGACAGAACTCTGCAATACCTCACACTGACATAGTTGGCATTTCATCAAAACACTTCATTCGGAACACTGATATTTACTTTATTTTTTGAATGCTTGGAAGTAAAAATTATATATTATATTTTATGATCGAGAATGTATATCGTAAAATATAATTAAATAGAAATATATAAAGAAAAAAAAAACATATGTTCAATATTCTATATGATATAGTCTCTTGCATGTCAATGTTACTGATTTAGCTCAGTGGTATCTAATCATTGCCATGGAGGGCCGAGACACTGCTCATTTTGTTTCCAACCAGTCTCTTCCTCAGATGATTTCACTGAATTCCTTCCTACTCGTTGCTCTTCAGTGAAAACACCTGCTTTAGTGAGTTGCTGTAAAAAAAAACAACTTGCAGTTTCTCAGTACTTGGTGGCAATAACTAGACACCACTAGTCACAACAAAAAACAATTACTATGAGGCGCCTGTCGGCCACCGTGTCATTATGGAGCGCTTAACATGAGTGCACCTTGACGTCAAGTAAAATTCCTTGTATGTGTAAAATCATGCTTGACAATAAATTTCATTCTCATTCTGATTCTGATTCTGTCACTTTCTCTTGATGCCACATTGTAGTGAATGAGTCCAGAATGACTGCAGTAAAAAAAAAATGACATAGCATTTTTAGAGAGAAATTCAAGGTAAGGCAGGGCTTATTAGAGGTAGCACCAAGTAGGTGGCACCTGAATTATGCTTTAAAACCTGCATAAACAATCATTCTAGTGTTCATAAAATTAAAATCTATTTGCCCTTCATTTATTTTCTTGCTATTGTATCACATTTTCTTTTAAAGAAGCATTATGTTTCAATACTCATAGTTTAGAATTGAAAAAAGCTTGCAGCCTGTGAAGGAGTCAGTATTTTCAGCCATCCCTGAAACCTTCACCCCATCTGACAAAATTACCTTTACTCTACTTATCATTCTGTTCATGCATATGAGTTAAGGTTGAGTCTAAATGCGTAAGAATATTTTGTTTGTTGATTGGTGTTCCGAAAGCACAGGAAGGTGTGCCCTGTTTAATAGATAAGATTTAAATCACAACAGGCTGCCTAGAAGGAAAAATCCTTATCAGCATGACACACACAAGTTTCTAGCCTGATCAAGGTTAATCAGCTTGAAAATGTTGTTGAGCAAACAAAAATCTTCTGATATTCTTAAAAATTAACCTACCTGATGGTTCACCATCAGAAATGTGACCTGATAAAGTCAGAATAAAAAATAACAGTCCAGTCAAGTCCATCATGTCTCTCCTTGAACAGTAGCTTCTGTGTGAAATGGGTTAACCCAAACTGTCTTCAGTGTTGTATGAAAAAAAACTCCAGAATTAATTCCCATGCAGGATCAACACGAAGGTAGAGTAACTAAGATGAGCTGTTGAGGTGTGTTTGTGAACGTGTATGACAGCTGTGTTGTGTACCAGTACGAGTACTCTTTGTACACTGATCACCCCAGATATTGATTAAACCTACAGTCAGTCAAAGTTTGTCAGCAAAACAAAGTCTCTTCTTTCTTTCACCTTCTTTTATGTGCTTCAAAACTTACAGGCAACAATGAACAAAGACAGTACTTTTAATTTCGAAACAATACTTGTGCATATCATTGCTTACTTGTTGTTTGTATTTGCAACAGAACATGTGGCAAAAAAGTTTTACCTGATACACTGAGGATATTTTTTTGGGGGTGGGGGGGGGTATCACTCCAATATCTGTTTTTCTTTTCAAACATGTTTAAAAAAAATCAGCATTGTAAAATTGAATAGTTAAAGTGCCAGTTCATCATTTGCATTGTTGAAAAAGAAGAATTTGCTCATGATTTTGCAAATAAATAACAGCAAATCTGAAAGCTTGTTGACGGTGCAGTGGATGAGGGTTAAGTCTTGTTGGTTAAAGCTTGTTCTGATTCAGGCGGACGAGTCGACCTGAGGTCAGTGTCCTTAACAGACCTTTTTCAGAGCAGACTGCCGTATGTGAATTTCCTCTTTTTGTGGGATCATTGAAGTATATCTATCTATCTATCTATCTTTGACTTGTCTGACTTCCGTGTTAATGTCTTAGATGCATAAACCAAAACCTTGAAATAATGGACAAAAATGGAAGGCAGCCATCGTGAGATATAGCGATGCTTGAATGTTTTGGACACGTTTTGAATTTTGAATAAATAAGTCCACACATCTTAGAAGTCAGTAAGTCAAACCTAGTTAAACAAATCAGACAATTCAATTCAATTCAATCTTTATTTGTGTAGCGCCAATCATAATCACCGATTATCTCTAGGCGCTTCACAATTCGAGGCCGAGATCTCATGATTGCAAGACACACCCACAGTGTGACTGCCTTTTACCTGGGCTTGCTCTTGACCTTTAGTTTATGTGTTTTTCTTCTATGGCTACACACCCCTGCAGTCTGCCTGGAGTCTGTTATTTTTAGAGGATTTAGAAGTATCAGTTTTCCATCTCACGAGAACATACACAGTTTTACGGTTTTTTATCATTTATGTCTCACAACTTCACTGTGTGGATTTAATATTTTAGTCTTTTAAATATTTTCTGTACAACTTGAGGCTGTTATATCTTTGCACTTACATGGTAAATGGTCTTGCACTTATATAATGCCTTTCTACCCTACAGCACTCAAAGCACTTTACACTGCTTTCCATTCACCCAGTAACCAGTAACACTCACTGGGAGCAATGTGGGGTTCACAGTCTTGCTTCAGCCTGTGGACCCGAGAAAGCTGGGGATTGAACCGCTAACCCTTCAGTTCCTAGACAACCCGCTCTACCTACTGAGCCACAGCCCACATGCACTTGAGTATATTTTTCTTGAGTATTTTTTCACCACAAAAATGTATTTCTGTGAGTAGCTGTATTGCAGAATAGTTTTTACTCTTACTCAGTTACATTTGTGATGAAAAAAATGTACTTCTACTCAGTTACACTTCACGACAGCTCAATGGGTAGAAATAAAAGGAACAAAAAAATTAAGAATGAACAAATTAAACAACAAAGTAAACAAAAAATGAACAAAAGTTATGAGCGAAATAAATTAAAAATGAGCAAAATAAGCAAAAATGATCAAAAGTCAAAAGGTGAAGAAAATAAACAATAAATCTTGTAATAAACAAATCTTGATCAAGACATCATGTTTCTTTTAGATGTTTGATGATAAGCAATTTTTAGCATCTTGGATTTTAAATATTTCTGGTTTTGCACATTGACTCTGTATTAATGGCCAGTAATATGTTATTATCTGTACAGTATGAGGCTGTAACAAATTCCATATTATGAAGTTACGGTACTCACTACTACTCACTACTACTCACTGACTGCTTTTAACAGATATATTTTTATTGTGCAGGCTCCAGCACAAACAATTGATTATTTGTATAGAACAGAGGTCTGCAACCTGCAGCTCCAGGGTCACATGTGGCTCTTTAGCCCCTCCCCAGTGGCTCCTGTCGCTTTGTCCAGTGATGGAAGGAACGTATTGAAATAAATCAAAAACAAGTACTAAATCAGCAAAAAAAAGAAAAAATGAACTATGTAGTGAACAAAATATAAGACAAAACTTATGCAAATAATCTACACAATGAACAAAATACTCAAGAAACTGGACAAGATTAAACAATATAAAATTCAATGATGAAAAATGAACAAAAACTAAGAAAAAAAACAAAAATAACATTATGAAAAAAATTGTAAATCTTACAAGACTAAGAAAATCCTGTGCAAAATAATAAGAGAAATGCTTTAAAAATTTACATTTCAATGAAAATGGATTAAACGTTCAACAAAATGAATAAAATATATGACAAAATATTCCAAAAAAATGAACACAATAGTTGCTGATCCCCTGATCTAGAACTAGTAGTGGTATGTGATGAATAGTGAATGCTTTGTCCAAGAAGCATTCAGAAGTTGAAACTGAAGTGCTCTCATAAACGATGCTTCTGGAGGGGGCTGTGATTTTTTTTGCCTAGGACCCCAATACATCCTACAATCGCCACTCTCTGGAGTCACTATAACTATGAAGCAACAGTACTTTTACTTGAGTGCAGTTTTCGGATTACTCTACCTACTACTCTGACCCAGAACAGTAGAGAAAACAGAGTGGCGACACCTCCATAGACCCCTGTTGTAAAAAATGGTGGATGAAATTTGATCCAACTTCTGGGTTTTGGAGACGCCAATAGTTCCAAACATTGGCTGAAGCTTCCTTCATCTCTATGTCTCATCAGGAACAATCACTGGTAATTTGACAAAATAACAGCATCTTAAACGATTTTTACATTTTCAAGCATTAGCTATAATAAGTATACTCTTAGATGTTGTCAGTTTTGTATTTTATTTGTGTGAAATGTTGATGTTGATGTTAAAAATTTAATAGTTTACGGACCTAACCTAACTGTAAGCTTGGTGTTGCTATGGAGGCTAATGTGATAATTTCACTAAAGCTAAATAACTTTTTTGTTGACATTATGTGTAGTTATTCGGATTGTTAGGTTTTATGATCGTAGTCAGTTATTGGCTATTTTTTTCATTGTTGATTGTGAATTGATGAAAATTATGGAGATGCCAAGTGAGTTTTGAATGTTGTAACACGGCTCGTCTAGCAACATCTAGTAACTCCAACGGTAAAGTTGTAATCATGTAGTCATATTTCAAATTATGAAGTGTATTAGCATGGCTTTTGTATGTGTCAGCATTCTATATCTTTAATAAATCTTTATAAACTGTAATATAACTATATCTTTATGCAGCCATTATGTTTACTATTTAGTTAGCTAACTAGACTTAGCGTGTTGTTGAGATTTAACTACCATAACTCCAAGTTATGGAGTTTCTATTTTAATAATGATTCACAGAGAAAAGATATTGAGATATTGATGATGTGGGGTACATTAGTAAAAATTTGGTTATGAGTGAGTATTATTTAGGTTGCTTTGCTGAACCTTGTGGTGTTCAGTTCAGTCTGTCAGCTAAACTCATTTGCTTTAAAAAGGGCTAACTGTATGTCATGAAGCTCTACCATGCATACCAAAGTGCAGGACGGTTAAAAATATATGTGTGTGGTTTATTTTGATATGTACCATGCAATATTGTACTTGCTCCCATAGAGAAACAATGACCCCTTGGGGTGTGTTTGGAACTATTGGTCTACATGACAGCCCTACATGATCGCGGCAATATCAAGGCATGTCCTAACTCTCTCTCTCTACGGCTCTGCTCTGACCAACGCACGTTGTCAGCAGCAGAAAATGTGACAGGTCACGTGACCGCGACGTAACTTTGGGATCCAACAACTACTGAAAGATAAATCAGGAGAAGCAGGGCTAACAGTGGATAGGTATTTGGAGCAGAACTTTGCAGGGAAAATTGTAATATTTACAGATGGATCAAAAGACCCTGAGAGTGGACAGACAGGAGCAGCCATCTTTATACCTCAGTTCAGAGTGGCAATCAAAGAACAACAGATCACCTATCGGGGTATACAGTGAAGCTTATAGCTATTGTGAGGCCCTTGGAGTGGCTGGAGGAAAACAACACACATGATCCTCTGATCGCACCTGACAGCTGGGCAGCATTGGCAAGCATTAAATCAGTGAAATCATGTAGACTGAATATTATTTTCCAAATTTACCAGATATTATACAAGTTGCACAGTAAGGGTATTGGTGTCTGTTTTGTGTGGGTCCCTGCTCATGTGGGAGTTGAGGGGAATGAGGAGGTAAACATTCTAGCCAAACAATCACTCAAAACCAAAACAGTAGACATAAATATTACACTGAGTAGGAGGGAGGGCAAAGCAATCATAAAAAAGCAAATGCTGAAGTCATGGCAAGAGTGCTGGGATTTAGAGGAGACAGGGAGACATCTTCATGACATAGAACAATTTGTTGGATGAAGGAAGGAAGAAGGCTGGGCAGGAACCGCAGAGAAGAGACAGTGATGACTCGCCTCAGAATAGGTCACACTGGATTCAGTAGCACACTTCAAAAAATAGGGAAGCATCAAACTGGGGAGTGTAGCCACTGTGGTATTGTGGAATCTGTGGAGCATGTGTTGTTGGACTGAGGGGCCTATGAGGAGGAGAGGTGCAAATTGAAGTCAGTTCTTCAGAGAAGGAGGCTGGGTTTTACAGTGGGTAGCCCATTGGAAGAGGCAGGAAGGGGAGTGGCGAGTGAAGTGATTAGGTTCTTGAGGAACACAGGGTTAGTAGGGAGAATTTAAGTAGGTCATTCAGATGTTTTTATTTACTTTTGTTGGTATGGGTGTGGATGTCGGTGTGTGTATAGGCACATGCAAATAAACATGTAAAGTCATATTACTTATCTTATGTTCTACTTAGTATTACTATGGATTAATTGGTTACTAGTTGGTTTTTTTTTTTTTTTGGTTTCCTGCTGAGCCACTGTACCACACTCCAGTCCGGTAGGTGGCGGTAATGCACCTGTTAAGTCGGGTGCCGCCCGCCAATCAAAAGCAAACAAGACGAAGACCGCGACGTAACAGTCGGAACGGGAAGTAATCACAACGACAAAAAAACAACACATGCATTAGTAAGGGAAACATTCGTAAACAATTTATGTTTCTTGTGACAATGAAAATGAAAAGTGCGTATATTATTGGCTCATAAACACATCGTGACAGGCGTGTTTTTGGTGTTCTGAGTATCCCTGCAGCGGTTTGTTGTGGTTAGCGTTAGCAGGTGGCGTGTCTCTTTCATTTATTTCTCTCTTTCAGACGATGGAGACTCGCTTTACAAAAGGAAAGTCTGCCATACTTGAACGTCCTCTCACTCGACCCAAAACCGAGGTGAGTGTGAGCGCCTTCGCCTTGCTGTTCTCAGAGGTAGTACAGTACTGCCAGAGCCGGGTGTACTCCGTGTCCGAGCTCCAGGCCCGGCTGGCGGCGCTGGGCCAGAGGGTGGGAGCCAGCCTCCTGGACGGCCTGGTGCTGAGAGAGAAGAACGGCAAGAGAGAGACCAAAGTACTGAACATACTGCTGTTTATTAAGGTACGGACCCACTGCTGAAAGCTCACACTTTACAATAAGAGCTGGACTGGTCATGTAAGACACAGACTAGTTAAAACGATAGGATTTGAGTTGGATGAGAAAGCGGAATATGTTCTTATGTCGTTCGCTACTGATTATTTCAGGTTTAAAGCCTGATTGTTGACCCTTCTTTAAGGATGAAAAAACAGAATTTAAGCAATAAAACAAACATAACGTGCAAGAAGAGGAAAATGCAAAAGCACATACAAGACAAGCAAAAAGGGATAGATACACAAAAAGGCATGGAAAATTGAGGAGACAACATGGAAAAATGCAAAAGGACTAACATGATGATGTAAAATACAAGCGGTATAAAAGACCTACAGATGAAAACTGCAGTATGTACTGTAAAGGTGCGTCAAGATAAATATTATGTAAAAGCCACAAAAAAAGACAAAAGCACTGTACAGGAAGCAAAATGTCAAACATGTAAAAGATGAGACAGTATAACATGAAAGAAAAAAGATGAAAAGTATTTTACATTTGAATTTGTGGTTTTTTCAAAGTAGAATTTTGACATCAAAATAAGTTAAATGCATACAATTTTAAAGAGTCACTAATCTCTTTTGTGACATATCCATAATTTCCAATAAGAATTTCAGATTTAAACTCGACAGTTTTCCACTTTGCCTCAATTGATCTTAAAAGAGCGTAGGCCTAGAGAATGCAGCTTCGTTTCTGTTTCTGCTTAATCTAGAGTTTCTTCTGTGCATGGAAGAGTTTCAGCTGTCATTTGTAGATGCAGAGACAATGGCTTTTGGAAGTCATCCTTAGCCTATGCAGTGATGTCCACTACAGAATCATGTGTGTTTGGGACAAAAACACACTCATCTGTTATTAGTCATCAGCTTTGTCCCTTAAGCACAAATAGGGTTTTCACACCATCATAGCTCCATGCTGGTTTCAATTGTGGAACCTAATTTTGAACCAGCCAGCATGTTCACACTGGGGAAAAAATGGTTGGGAACCTGGAATTTTGGTTCCTGGCTGGAACCAAAAAAACTAGTTCTCACCTGGAAACCAAATGAATTGAAAACCTCCATCATTTCGTTTTTTTTTTACCCTATATTGTTTGGCGAGCAGAACTGTGACCTGAACACCTTGTTGTGCCAAATATTTGCTTTGCCAAGAGGAGCTCTATACACCCACTTCAGGCTCCTTGTAGTACTACTTTTATTTACTTTTTTTCTTTTTTTTTTTTTTAACATGTGACAGCAATAGAATGCCAAAGCTGATGGTTACAGAAGGACAAACTGACAGGGACACAGAGGGAGAGAGAAGCAAAGAGCAAGAGATAGAGAGAAGAATGGAAAGAAAAGAGAAAACATCATTTCAGTGATGATTTTCAATTAAATTAATTGAGAAATAATAACCTAAATAGTAAGGTATCATATTATGGTCTGTTGTTCAATATGCTCTGTCCACTATTAATGACATGTCCTTCATTAGAATAATTGAACTCCAAACCAGTGTAACACATACTGGTTCACAACATGGAACCTGAACAGCTGCGGTTCAAGAGTTGCAGGTCATTTGGTGTGAAAGCAGTCAGAGATTTTGTCAGATTCTGTGACCCTTATAGGGATATAATTAACTGTAGGATATAAAATGCCAGTTTTTTGCAATTTTACACTGAAATCATTATTCATAAATTTCTGCATTCTTTGCCAGCCCACTATTTCACAGAGGGGTGAACCCCTCGCCATCTTTATTTCAGAAAGACTCATCCTCTCTGGGATGCTCTTTTTATGCTCAGTCAGTTGACCTTTACGGTACCCTTATTATTGTAAGATATTCCATGTTTATTCTTTTTTGCCACGAGTTCAACTCTTTTAAACAGTGTTTCTGGCATCAAGTTTTGAAGAGAGTGTATAATTTTCAAGAAACAGTGACATTTTCAACATTTGCTGTGTTGTCTTTGTGCTGTTTTAAATTGAATATGATGCTTCCGTGTATTGCAAATCATTCCATTATATTTTATTGAAATTTTACACAATTACGTAGCTTTTTTGCAAACTGCCTTGTGCACAGCCAAAAGGCTATGAGATCAATCAAGCTTTATTTATATAGCACTTTACAACAACAACAAAGCTGAACCAAAGTGCTGTACATTCAGATTACAA
>JAQQAE010018849.1:0-11084 GCA_029823295.1 Pseudamia nigra | reverse complement strand
CCCCACCACCTGGTGTTGGGATCGAACCCAGGACCTTCTAGCTGTGAGGCCCGAGTGCTACCCACTGCACCACCGTGTCGCCCGATGGATGGTAGGCTGACGTCTATGTTTTTTTAAATGTCATGCGATCGACCAACACTACCTTCGACATCGACGTAATGAGCACCCCTGCTTTAGAAGATTCATTTTATTACAGCAAGGTAAAAGAGGAATATGAGAACATGAGATTATTGCATTGTAAATACAAAGGCAATAATCAGCTGGTTTGCTGCTACAATCAAACCATAGATTAATCATAATGTGACACTTTGATCTCAGTAGATGAACTGCTATGATTTTTTTCCCACCCTGCAGAATCACAGGACTGCCTTACTGAAAAAAAACTACAGTGAGTGAGGAATGACTTGAAGCATTTCTCAGTCACTGTAGTTTCCTTAACAAGGTCCTGTATTCAACCAAATGGAACCTCCTTTTGCTAGGATCATTTTGGATAATGGTATTTAAATGATGACAGATAAGAACTGTTACACCAGCTGAAAACACATAAACCTGATTTGTGTTACTGTCTGAAATGCTAATTATCACTGCTATTTTCCCCACCAGATCAGTTGCAATGGGATTTCACAAACATAGATAAAAACTGAGAATGATATTTTTTAAAGGAATACTACAGTGATTGCTTAAGTTCATCAGTAAAAAGACTGTTTAGTATTATTTGTAATCAGTGGAAACAATAATGCATTAAGATTAAAAAGGGTAGTCATCATGAATATGATTGTTCTGATGGATTACGTCACAGTATGATTTCACACTATAATCAGAAATTGATCAGCTTTAATTGACCTTCACAACTCTGATTATAGACACATGAGGAACACATACTTGAGCGTTTGGCATGGAGTGGATTGTGAACCAAATCTGCAACAGAAGCACAAACATAAAATGTTAAATAAAGACAAGCATTAAAAGAAGATCTTGTGAGTTGCGTACTCTGAAGAAGCAGTGGAGTCACAACAGCCTCTTTGTCTCTTTACACAAAGGAGAGACTTTTACTGATTTTAAAGATTATCTGTGCCATGCTTAAACATGGAATAAAACAAATGCACTCAGGAAATGTTGGCATTCAAGGAGTCCCCTTACTGCAAAAAGACAACAGTGTAAAACATGCAGGATGCAGGTGTTCTTTTTGGAGGGGACCAGGTGCAACACAGGGATGCTAATTACACAAGCAAATGGTAAAAATAACTTGGATAAAAAATTTGTCAGAGCTGTAAGAAATAGAGTAGCACTCTGCAAAGTCCTAAATCTAAATCAAGGAAACCCAATTAAAAAGGACACAAAAACAAACTATACAACCCAAAGTTAAATATCAGTATCAGTTACAATCTTTCACAACAATAACTTCAAATAACGGTTCCTAGTCATTTTAGTCCAGGTTCAGCTCAGGACTGTTGGTGTTTTTGCATGAATTTCCTGTGTCAGAATCTTCCTCCAGGGCACTTCTTTAA
The DNA here is from genome assembly GCA_029823295.1 of Pseudamia nigra. Taxonomy (NCBI): domain Eukaryota; kingdom Metazoa; phylum Chordata; class Actinopteri; order Kurtiformes; family Apogonidae; genus Pseudamia; species Pseudamia nigra. The sequence continues at coordinate 9,576 of JAQQAE010018849.1, read as the reverse complement.
CATTAAGGTCACAACTCAATTTTACTGTCTGAGTTACAAATGCAGCTGCCTAAGGAGGGATACCTAGACCTCTGTCTTTCTGCCAGACAGAGATAATGTCTTGGGCATGTCCTTGGTCTGTGTTGGGGCCTTTTCCAGGTTGGACATGCTTGAATCAGGCCAGCAGGAAGGTGTCCAGGAGGCACCGGATGTCCGAACCACCTTAACGGGCTTCTTTTGAAGTACAGCAGTACCTTTACTCTAAACCATTCCAGTATGAGTGTCCAAACACCATGTTAGGGAAACTGTGGAAACTAATTTAGCCACTTGTGTTGTGATCTCATTCTTTTGGTTGCTACCACATCTTGTGAACATCGGTGAGAGCATTCATATTGTTATTCTTGCATCAGGTGTCAGAATTCCATCATAATGTAGAGATACAGTGTTTGGTTGGTGCAAAACATATTTTCTACCATTTAAGACTAAAGCTCATCTGGTCTTATCCAACATTTTCCAGTGGTTTTCGGACTCATCTACATGACACTTACCATTAAGATGGACAGCAGTTTCTTTTTTGAGACTAGTAGCTTCAACCTTGTAGCTTCCACATGTAAGCCACTGGTGTCTAGACTTTCCTGATGGTGGATTTCAGAACTTTTACATTAGCCAGAAAAAGAGAAGCCTTTAGTCTCACTGATGTTACCTTGGCTTTCAATGCAATTTCTGTTCAGTGCTGTAAAATCATTCCCATTTTTTTCAAGAGTTGAATGCTAGAGTCTGACCTTTTTTGACATCCTTTTGTAACAATTTCTAGCTTTGTAAGGGTCCAGCTGCAAAGCAGGAATGATCACTCTTCTATGGAGGTTTTCTTTGTTTAAGCCATGACACACTGCTACAAATCTGTATTGTCCAAATCAGACAGATCTGACAACGAAGACCCAGATTTCTCGTCAATGAGCAAGGTCCCCAGACTCTGAGCCAATTGTCATCCCAGTGATTGAAACAGCAAATTGTGCAATCCATGATAAGATTTCTTTGTCTTAATAAAATAAGGATGTTTTATGTTTTTGTCTCCATCTATCCTATCCAATCCATTTTACTTATGAAGCACATTTAAAAATAAAGTGCTGTGCAGTGATGAAAAAAGGCATTCAAGAAACACAAAACGCAAAGTTGAGAAACATTTAAGAAATAAAACACATAAAAACATTCAGCAGTGATTCACATAGTGTTAAAAACAAGGGAAAACAGACATGTTTTTAAAGGGGTCTTGAAAACAAGAAGAGAGGAGGCCTGTCGAATGTGTAGCGCCAACTCATCAAGTTGCAACTGTCTAGTTTTGGTGCTTCTGATTTATTTGTTATATTTATACAGAAAAATATTCTTTTAAGCACCACTGTACAAACAGGAACAAACATGACCATGTGTAGCACTGTTTAACACTCCAGTTAGTGATTTGCTGTATGATTATAAAACAGAAAGCTTCACAGCACCCGCTCATTATTATCTGGGAACGTCTAGCAAATATCAGCTCGCATAAACAGACTACTTCACAACAACCTTGACAAAGATGTGTACTTTTTGAAGGTGTGTGAGTCTGTGGGAACATTTATCTCCCTATTCAATCGTGTCCTCACAAACTAAAGGCCTTTACGATGGCAGTAAAGCTGCTCTCTGTACCTGACGCACACACAGACGGATAAGCCTGCTGATAAACTGATTCAACAGCAACCAGGTTGACAAGACACAAGGATATTTCTTTCTCATGGTGTACACCCAGAAATTCTCAAAGCTTATATCCTCACTTTCACACATACCTGTTTCTGTATTTTCTCGATTCCAACCTCTTCTGTGGATTTACCTTCTCTAACCCCTGTATCTGTCTGTCTCTTTTTGCTGTTGGTGTTGTCATGGAAACAAGATGAGAACCAGACAGACACTTCAACTTTTAACAAAACAGGACATTGCAATGACTTCCATCTTTTTTTGGTAGGTTTCACTCTCTCGCCCTCCTCTTGTCATACTTTTTCATCCTTTGACATTTTTGCCTCTCTGCAACTTTTTCTCCCCTCATCTTTCAAGCTCATCTTTCCCTCTTTTGATGACTCAAAGTCTCTTCTCAAATACCACTTAAAGTCTCATTTTTTTCTCCTGACAATAGCTTTTGTCCTTCAGTCATGGTAGTAGTAAAGTAGCTACAGCTATGTGTCATACATAAGAAAAAAGCAGGATTTTATAAAAAAAGTAAGGCATGATTACATCCATTCCATTCTTCTTTTTCTATGTCCATCAAATGCATCCTGTGCTGATGTTCATATTCTTTATGACCAGAGTAACCCTCTGAGAACATATGGAGGACACAAGCCAATTAATAAATCCTGGTTAAACCTACAGCAGAGATGAGCTTAGTGTAGGACAGACAGTGGTCAGTGTGTCAATCACCTCACTTCACAATGAAATACACCAATCAACACTGGAAATGGGTATAATCCTTCATAGGGATTAATGCTGTCTAATCACTAAAACCAAGCATTTTTGAGAAAAGTCAATTCTCACTCACTAGTCAAGGACTCAAGTGCAACATCAACTATCTTGTTTTGTCTGGCAAATAGTCTAAATAGACAATGGGCTGGGGGTTAATCTAATATATATTTATAAATATACATTAGATTTTTGCCTTAATGAGGGGTTCATAAACAAGACAGAGAGGCAGGAAGATGAGAAATGGCATGTGTTTATAGCTTGTTGGACACTGAAAATTACCCAATCCTAAAAAATGTCGCACATCCTTGTATCTCATTGGACTGCTGTGACCTTTGATTACTGCATACACTGTTCAATAAGATTATGGCATGACAGAATATTCATCTCTGTCCTGAGCAGTATTAATTTTCACCGAGATCTTGTATTGACAGAGATTTGGAGCACTGTGTAAAATCTTCTTCAACATATAACAAGCGAGCAGAGTCAAGCAGGTACTAATGGAAAAGCCCCACAAGATGGGGTTCTAATCTGGACTCTGTGAAAGTGATGTCTTAAGACTGACACACACTGGCGATTTCAGACCTGATTTAGACCTGATTGGCAGGCGCGCGCCCCTGTCATTCGCAAGCGATTGCAATCAGAGATCGTGCCTCAGACCCCCCACTGTTTTATGACTGGCCCAAATGGTGGGAGCCTTAAATCATGTATCAGATGGGTTTCAAACATGTTGGATTTCTATCTGATCACTGTGTGTTTTCTTTTTTTCTGCTCAGCATGACTGTACACAAACAGTGCAGCAGTAAGTAGGAAACAGTGAGTGAAATCCAGAAGAAAGCGATAAAAAGTCACAGAAATATCACATACTGAAGCCAATAAGTTAGATTTGGCTAAAAGTTTAAACATTTCAGCACAGATGGCCAGACATAGGCATATTAATGTAGTATTAATAGAGCCCTGTGTCTGTATGTGCATGCCTGCTTGTGTGTGACAGGGAGAGAGAGAGTGAGCAGATGTGCTGGGTGTTGCTCTGGGGCAAGACAGGAAACAGGAAAAAAGACAGTGGAACCCACAGAGGCAGAAGAAACACAGTATTCTGGGAAAACTAGGTTTGTGAGCATTTGCAGCCAAAACAGTCACACAGTGCACCATACCTTCATGTTCACACATTTCTAAAATTGCAGTGTATGCCAGCTTTTCTGCATTCTGAGCCAGTCTTTCACTGTTTGAATCCATGATGTGCATTTAGCATAGTCATCGTGGGATATGCCCGTGACTATTAGGAAATTAAAGAAATCACTGACTGAAAAAAAAAGAAATGAGAATGTGCTTACTGCACCACACAGGGTTAAATAGCCTGTTGCAGCTAAAATACATCAATCTCTGCAGTAATTAGACAATAGAAGGCTTTGAACTATTTTCCTAGTTAAATCCATGTGGTGACTTTTTTATACCAGGCAATGTATGCTAATTACTACACAGTTGGAACAATTATCTACTAACAGACCAATTACTGAACTGACTGACTGGTCTGCTTCAAAGTCAGAAATGATCATTACCACATATTTACTTTGGTAAAATTTTCTGACAACTTAAATATCTGTGCTTTATATTAAGTGATACTTACTGCTATAAATTACAAATGCTGAATATGATGAGCATGCATTGAATCTAAAAGAAAGTATATCAGTATTGCTTTAGCTCAAATGTGTCACTGACTACATAAAGAACATGTCTCTAGACTTATTTCCTTCCTCTTTCTTAGTCGTGTCTCTCTGTTTCCAGTCTTTCCTGTTCCTTTCAGTTGTACAGACAGGTTAGAAGGCTGCTGCAGATAAAGATGTTTAAGATTACAGCTGCACACTGTCAGCGAGCTGTGCCTGTACAATTTTAACTGACTACAATGTGTCTACTTTGCTGAGCTTTACTTTGCTCCATCAATGTACTGCGCATGGCTGTGATTTACTTTGTGCTACGTGAGCCTTTTAACCCGATTACTTCTATTTATCTTGTTTTTCAGCAACTCACCAAAATGAATAGCCCCTTTTCCATGCAGGATCTGCACTGATGTTCTGCTGAAGTCTATCTGAGTTGTCAATCATTTTTCCATGTTGAAGGGAGAGCTTCATTCACTCCCAACTACTAAGGTGAAGCTGCCCGCATGTAATCATCTCTACACGCAGTATCAAAAGGAGCCAAAATAATCATATTTAAAACCTAAATCAATTCCATGGAAACAGCAGCCTCACTGAATATGTTTATATTAATCCTAATAATTGGTTTCTGTGACCAATTTCTCCTTCCTCCGAATGAGGTGATATCCTGAGAGCTGTGGCAGGGGTTTAGGCAGAATCCATGCAGCCATTTCTGGTAACAGGAGGAGGAGGATAAAAAGCAATGTGCGGATGAAGAGGAAGATGAGAACTGGGGGGAAGAAGTGTGGGCAAAGAGGAGTACGTGATGTGAGGAAGAGGAGGCTGGGTGGATTTGCTAAATGCAGATCTAGTTGATGGGGGTTTGATGGAAAATAATAAAAAGGGGGACAAAGACTAAGAACAATGAAGAACAAACCTGAAGCCTTAAAATATGGACACACGGGGTTGCTGTGGAGGCTTAAAATCCTGACAGTGGAGTGGTTTCCTCAGGAAATACCAGAGACACTCAGACGTAAGATACTGACTCCAGCCCACTTCAACATGTTTACTGCATTTAGCTCTGAGAAAAAAAACACTCAATGGACATTAATCCAGTTAATTAAACATCTGAGCGGAGCTAAAAAGCCTGATCAATAAACCAGAGCAACTGGGCTGACAGACCCACATTAGCTTTCCTCAAATAGCCCGTATGTAAAAAGCTTGTATTTATGTATATACACAACACAGAGGACAGGGCTTCTACAAATGTGGCCTAATTTGGTCCATTTAATTAATTCTCTAGAGCAGTGTTTCCCCAACTGTTTGGCTGAAAACCCAAAAAAAGAAATCAAAACAAAAATCAGGAAAATGAACAAAATGTCCACAAAATAAACACACCAACAAGAAAATGAGCAAAATATCCACAATAAAAACAAAAACTGACCAAAATAATAACAAAATTGACAGAATAATCAAGTAAATTAACAAAAATAATGAAAATAATGATAAAAAATGAACAGAAAACTAACAAAAAGCACCACAAATTAACAAAATACTACTAAAAATGGACAAAATTAAGAAAATATTTCAGAGTAAACAAAAAAGAGCAAGAAAATGAACAAACTAACCTAAAAAATCCACAGAATAGACAAAGTGAATATAAAATGGGGGAAAAAAACTGAACAAAATTCTACAAAATAATAAAGAAAATAAACAAACTAAATGAGAAAAAAGTGCAAAATAAAAAGACAAACTGGCCAAAATAACCAAAATGGACAGAACCAAAATTAACAAAATAATCAAGATAATGAACAAAAAAATAAACAAAAATGAGCAAAAAATTTACACAAATAAATAAATAAATAAAGTAATAAACAAAATAGACGAAATAATTACAATAACTAACAAAAATGAGGAAAAATACAGAAAAGGGACCAAAAAAACCCAATAACCAAAATGGACAGAAATATCAAGGAAATGAACAAAATAATCAAGATAATGAACCAAAAATAAAATAGCAAAAATGGACTGAACAAAATAATACAGGAAATGAACAAGCTAAACAAGAAAATGAGCAAAATATGCACAAGACTAATACAAGAGTAATCAAAGAAATGACTGGAACCATCAAAACAATTAATAAAAACAAACAATAAATACACACAAGTAACAAAAATAGGCAAACTATAAATAGCCTTGACACAAATGAAGGAAATAATTCACAAAATGAACAAAAATGCATATAATAAGCAAAATAATAGAGAAAATAAACAATTATTCACAAAATGAGCAAAAAGAGTAAATAATGATCAATGGAATGAACAAAAAAAGCAATGAAACCCAATACAAAAGACTTCATGACCTAATTTTGGATAAGCAACTGTAAAAAAAAAACAAAAACAAAAAAACAAACAAAAAAAAAACGAATTACTGCATATTTTACCTAAACAGTGGGAATTCGGGAAGTTCCGGCCCAGACGTGTGAGCGTGTTCCTCTACACCAAGCCTCTAATCAACAATTTCACAGCTGATGAACTCCTCCACTCAGGCAGAGAACAGCCACAAAACCCATCACAACTCTATCTTCAATCTTTGCTTTGAAAAGATGGAGGACGAAGACGTAAAAGATTGGATCTACTGAAGTACGGCTGTACGAGGTGCTTATCTGTGGTCAATGTAGATGGATGTTGACATAGCCCCGGGCTGTAGGAGCAAACAGGACTACAGGGAATGGACGCTAAGCAATATACTGCTGTGGACACAGACCCTCCAAAACAAAAAAAAAAAAAATCTATGTCCGTACATGGTATTTCTGTTTAGAAAATTTAACTACCATACCATCAGACAGCCCTTTCCCACTGGGATTAAAGCAGTTTCATCACTGTCTTCAAAGGTTTATACAAAAACAATAGCTTTTCTTAGTTTGGAATATGTTAAAAGATAAAGAAACTAGCTATCGACAAGCAACTTGTGTTCTGTGAAATAGAATGATGCTTTTGTCTGACTCTGATGGCTTTGAAAAGACCTTCAGGGGTTCAGTTCCCTATTGGGAGCAGTTTCACACTGAGCACAGATTTTCATGTGAAAAATCTGCACGGAAATGTTTCAAGCAGATTTTATGGGTGCTGTAAAATGTGTACCTTCAATGTCATTTTATTGATTAAGCCTGCTATCTCAAATCAGATTCACCTTTGTGGGCTTTACAATCTATACATCACCCGTTGTCCTTCAGCCTTACACTTCTATGGATTTATTCTTTAGCTACAACCCCATCACAATCTACAGTCTGAGTAGGACACAGCAGAATTCTCTCATGCACTATTATATGCACATTTGTCTTTGAGCCAAACATCTCGGAGGCATACTTGATCACCATAAAACAACAGCATTATGGCTGGCAAAAGGAAATCTAAACAAACCTCAAACTATTCCACAGACATCTGAAAATCTCACCTGAGGCGTGTGTGATTTAGGAGGCGCATGGATCAGCTGAAATCCAGGAACTCCACGTTCCGCAGGCCTCTCCAAAACTGGATGGATCCACAGTGCCTATTCTTGTAGTTGCTGCTCACAGTATTTTTCGTGTGTGTTAATTGTGTCCACAGCAGTACACCATTTTGCTTCTGAGCTGCTACTTCACTAAATTACAATCAAACAAATGAGACTGAAGGTGGATATCTCTGGATAGCTCTAACGTGCATGCACTGTGTAAACCACTGGTCACTTTCATTTTGAAAATATAGAGGCTTTTAATACAAAGAGTGCATCTGGGTGTCATGCAGTGTACGTTCGTGTGCATGCAGCCATTTACACCATGCTGTCACATTGATGCGCCCCCTGTGAACATAGCTTGACCACAGATCAAATGAACAACCTGGCCTTTGTTGTGTGAATGTGGAACTGGCTAGAAAACACAATTTTACATCTGTCGGCTCTAATACAAGATGTCACAGCATAACAGATCCTAACCTCAAATAGTGTAACAGGCAAAGACTTGACTGAGTTGGCTAAACACTACATGCTACAGTATGAGGCTCCAGAGTGATCTAGAGGTGAGGAAGCCATTAAATTAATTATTTTAATCACCAACAAAAAGCATCACATGCATCCTTGTCTCTACACTGTGTCCACAGTACCGTAAATGAGAGTTTGAGTGACTTAAATCCACAAAGGTGCCCTGTTGGACTTTTATAATGTCCTGAACCCTTTAAGGAGCACCATCTCTCTGCCTTGCCCATGTCTAACTTAAATGGATTCCAGTTATGTTTGGTACATGACATGTCATGCTGGCTGTGATTCAGACAGATGGTGCAACTGTCAAACAGCAGGCAGACAAGGAAGTGAACATCTCTTATTGATTGTAGCTTATGAAACAGACACTGGCCCGTTCCCATTTGTCTTTGTACAACAGAAACATAGCCCCTTATTCCCCCTGGTGAAGCCTAAGGGCATGTGCGCCTTAATGTGAGCCCAGCTGCATCTACTTCATCTGTGTAAGAACCTGACTTGGGATTGCAGTCAGCAGTGTGGCCTGACCTTCTCTGCTCAGTGACCCCGCACGCTGTGCTGTCACTGGCTGTCAGAATCATATTGAAAACACAGAGCTCTGCAACTTCAGAGCGATGGCAGGCTAAAATTTTCCAGATCCATTTCTCTTTCTTAGAAATGAAACAGCAATCACAAAGAACAAGGAAGAAAGGCACAGGAATGAAAGATGGAAAATTGGCAGAGAAAGATAAAGGGGAGGAGAAAAAATGATGAATTAAGCAGTGCTGCATAGACCCCCTCCCCCATATCAACTTGTCCTGTTCTCATCTTTCTTCTGTCCTCATCATATGTAGATTGTGGCTCAAGAGAAACTTGAGTAAACTGCTTTTTCTGAAGTCAGAGAAGAGAAAATACGCTAATAAGAAAGTGCCTAAAGAATGAGCACAGAGTCAATTAGTCCTGCGGAAAAACAGGTGCTGTTTCATGAAATCTTGATGCAAAAAAGGGAACAGAGCACAGTATGTACTGACATTAGTACTAATTGCTTGAAAGCCAAACGTTTGATAGATGTTCAAGGAACCTTGTGACAGTCCCTGACATTTAATGAGAGGGTGAAATAAACAGTAAAGACATCAACAAGAGCAGGTTCCCAAGAGTGAGGTTGTAAAAAGACAAATGTTAATTACAGAATCCTTTACAACAGAAGACCTACAGTGAAACAGGATATTTACCTTGTTCCCACAAGGCTTTTGATTACAGCTGGGATGTTTTTCAAGTGAGCTGATTTGTTACTAACAATTAAATATACAGTGGTGTCCCTGATAAATGCTTCTGACAACAAAAAATTCGGATAACAAAGAAAAAATGTGCAAAAAATCTGCATCGGACAACAATTTTTGACCCGGACAACAAAAGTCACTTCCAGGTCTTGGCCGAGAAGGACCCAAAAGTGGAGTTGGAGCGTGAGCTGGCTAGCACTAGCGGCTAGCCAGCT
>JAQQAE010018848.1:0-11084 GCA_029823295.1 Pseudamia nigra | reverse complement strand
CAAAGCCCAGCCTTAGATGCTGTAGCAACCCGCTGTTTTCTGGGGGTTCACCAGTTCTGGCAGCGCAGGGTGATATGGGTTGGGTTCCTGGTTCAATTCAAAGGAATGTGAAATGGTTCGACTATGGAATCAAATAAATAATTTGCCTGCCAGCAGGATAACAAAAAAGGTCTTTCAGTGGAGTAAAGTAAAGTCCCCCTGGGCTGTAGAGCTTCAGGCGATCTTCACTGAAACACAACTCCAACATGTACAGTATTTTAGAATAATTTGTCCTGTAGTATTAGAAGAATCCATGCAAAATTAATGTTGATTTTTGAAGAGAAATGGATGAGGGCAACTATGGCTAAACCAAAGTTATGGACATATATTCAAATTAAAGATACTTTTGAGACAAAGTTTTATGTTAAAGCAAATTTGACAAAAAGCCAAAGATCTTTGATTGCTCAGTTGAGAAGAGGAATCCATCCCTTGTCCCTTATATGATGATAAGCTTGAAATGTACTGTAAACGGTGTTTACTCTATGGAAACTAGTCATATGTTGATTTTTCTGGAGTCTTATAAGCCCATGAATGGGCTGGGCATACTGAGTGTATGCAAGACACAATAATAATGAAAAGGAATAAATGAATGAATGAATGAATGAATGAAAATAATACATCCTAATACATCCTATCAAACCACAAAGCTCGATCCAGATATGGACAATATTCTGCATATTGTGATCCAGAATGCTTATACTTACTTGGAAGAAAAATAGCTACTGCAAGGTTACAAATAAAGCTTAAGACATGCAACTGATACCAAATTGCAGTGGAAAGTCTGCTGATTCAGCAATGTGCTCACGGATTTGACATAGCTAGATGCAGAAGAAAAATCACCATTATGGAAGTATTATTTTTCATGAATAACCATTGCATTAATAATAATATGAATGTGATTCCAAATGCTAATGGTAGGTTTTCATGGTCAAAGAATCCAATAATGAGGGTCAAATAAATTTAAGAGTATTATTTTTGGGTGTAATAACATTATGGGGGCAATGAGCGTAGGTTCAAATGATTATGATAGGTTTTCACTATGAAGAGAAACTGAGCTGCCTTGGCACAGGTCTGTACTCACTGAATGCTTTCTAGTACATAATGTGGCAATTTTCAATAAGGTTACAAGTCACCTATTAAGCTGGCAGGACAGTTTAGCACGCGACTCTTTTACCATGCTTTTGGAATATGTGTAGAATGTGCTATGACATTGTCTTATTGATATAAAAAAGGCATTCCCTGAAAAAGACAATCATCCAGTGTTAGTTTGTGGCTTTGTCCATTTCATACACAGATTTCTTCAAATTGTTTTAATGATATTATGAACTTTTAAAAAATAAATCCTCAAATTCTTTGCAATTTTACACTACATTTACTTACATTATTTCTAAATTGTTGCACCATTTGCCATCTCAGTTATGCAGAGTAATAAACCCCTGTCTGGGATTCTCTTTTTACACCCAGTTATGCTGCCAGTCAATCTAATTAATTGTGAGATATTCCACTTATTAAGCAGTCCACAGTTTTCCTTTTTTTTCTTGATACTGTTTCAACTTTTTTTGAAATGTGTAGCTGGCATCAAATTCAAAGTGGCATATAATTTGCAAAAAATTGTGTTCACATTCTGTCTCTGCATATGGCACAGTGACTGAACTTTTTTGGGTGGTTGATTGGAAAACACTGAGATATTCTGGGATTGGATTACTCATTGCACTAGTAATAGAACAGCAATTGGTAGAGGCATCCTTCCTTATTTGTTGTGGTATGGATGCATTATTTCTTCATTGGAGAAGAGATGGAAGGCCATTTGAGTCTGTCTGGCGGAAAGCCGTGTAATTACCTGCCGTAACGCAACACACAGGCCAGAGAAGAGCCACGAGCGCTATGCACACAGGCACCCATTAGCTACTGTTAGGATGACACAATATATTTTATACCAGCTGAAGAACATACTAGAAACACCCTGTGAATCACTCCCCAAATGCTGATTCATTTTTGATCCATAAATAAAAAACAATGTTAGTAAATTGACAAAATGAGGTGAGGATTAATTATATTTGCTTTATTTTGTTTACTGTTTTTTCCCCTCCAACATGGGTAATTTCCAGAGAAAACAGAAAAATGGGCACATAATCCATTTAATTCCAATTATGCAGTGGAATATATTGAGGAAGAACAATATTTATGAAACAAATATGATCAATAAGCGGAAAAGTACAACAGTCTGATGTGTTTCAAAATAAACATGCATTTTATGCAACCCAAAGAAAAAACAGACAGAATATAATGGCACATTTTTAGATTTTACCTTGAGTTCGACTTTCACTGTAGACAGCATGAACACAACATATGTCATGTTTTGTACGGCTATTGTCGTTTAAGTAAATTTTGGTGTAAAATAATTCGGACAGGGGCAACTAAGTGCTAACTAGAAAGCACTCAGAGGCTGCAGACCTTCGTCATGGCCACCCAGTTTCTCTTCACAATTAAAACAAATGACAAAGTTATACAAATTGTTAGTTTTTATGTTATTTTATGATTAGTTCAATAGTCATTTACAAAAAATAATATTTCAATAATGGTGGTTTTCTTCTGGATCTACCACCATAAACATTGAGGATCCGTTAAATCCATGGGGACATTACTGAATCAGCAGACTTTCAACTACAATTTGGTGTTAGCTCCATCTCTATAGCTTTATTTATTACCTTATAGTAGCTATATTTTCCCAACAGCAGTAAGTATAAGCATTCTGGATCACTCTATGCATAATATCCTGGGTTTTATTTGTGGCGTTACAAGGACATATGTTGAATTTGGCCTTAAGTCACAATGGTGAAGAATCCGTTAAAAAACTTCTGGATGCAGATGATGATCCAGTTCAGTTCCAGAATGAAATCGTTATTCCTGACCTAAAACTATCATCCAAATTCATTCATAACTTTTTGAGCTATGTTGTGAACAAACAAACAGATAAATAAACTAATGGTGACAAAACATAACTTCCTTGGCAGAGGTGAAATGGATTAAAATCATTACAAACCAAGATTGACAGCTGATTTGAAACATGATTTGGTTCACAAGGAGGATTCTGTACATGTACAGGTACAGGCTTACTTTGTTAGTTGTAGTAAGTAGTGAGGTAGTGAAGGACTGGATATTCTCACCATTCTCATAATTCATATGTGGTGTCGTCATAAATGGGTGTGTGTAATGGTATGAACACAGCACAGTCAGCTAACCTGATGATCATTACACACAGAATTCCGGCAGATCCACAGGGACTTGGCATTAGTAATGAAAACCTTTGTCAACCACTAACACACATAGCTATAGTTACAAGTTAAAAAAATTCAAAAGTCTACTGTGCAGAAAGGATGCCTTATCTAACTTGAGTGCAGAAGTGCTGTCCACTTTTCTGAGAACAGAGGCATGTGAAATCAGTCAGCTCCGTGGTAACAGGGATTGGGAGACAAATAAACAGTATAGCATTAGTTTTAGCAAGAAATGGACACTGTGCTCCAAGGTTATAGACCTAGGTAGTATTTTTTGCTTATACCTGCAGATAGTATTACAAAGTTGAATAGTCAAAGTGGCAATTTATCATTTACATTGTTGAAAAAACAAATTGCTAATAACAACAGCACTTGAAAGCTTACTGATTGTGCCATTTAGGCCTTTGAGGGTTGGAGCCTTATTCAGGTTGTCAATTTGTAAATTATGTTGTTCATCTTCTCAATTATTTTGTAGACACAGTATATTATGCATCTGATTTTTAAAAAATTATGTTTAATTTATTTTGTTAATTTTATGGATTATTCTGTTAATTTTTCTTAATTTGATGGAATGTTATGCAATTTTTTTTTACTATTTCATGATGTTCTTCATCATTTGCAAATTTTATGTGCATTTTATTTTTTAATTTGTTCATTTTGTGCATAATTTTGTTGATTTATTGCATCTTTTGTTTGTGTTGTTTTAAGTTGAAACAAAGTTGAAACAAGTTCAGTCTTTATATTCATGCATCTTGTCTTTGACATTCAAAATACATACTACAGTGGTATCTCGGACAACAAACTCTTCTGACAACAAAAAATTTGGATACTGAAGAAAAAAACTGCAAAAAATTTCACTCGGACAACGAGGTTTTAATCAGAGAACGAATAGTCACTTCCGGGTCTCGGCAAAGCTAACAGCTGTTAGCCAAGCTAACACAGGCTAACGGCTAATAGCGTTAGCCTGTAGTCACTTCCGGGTCTCGGACGTGAAAGACCCAGAAGCTAACAGCCGTTAGCCAAGCTAACAGAGGCTAGCGGCTAACAGCCGTTAGCTTGTGTTAAGGAAAGCTTGTGGTATGAAGAACTGCTGTTTTGGATCAAAGAGAAGGATACTGTACAGAGTGATACTGTACCATCATTGAAGCGATCGGCCCGCGGCGTGTCCCGCTCCCGGCCGTGTTGACATAGTCGGACACAGTCGGACACGGTCGGACACGGGCAGCAGACATGGGCAGCGGACACGGGCAGCGCTGCCCATGTTGACATGGTCGGACACGGGCATCGGACACGGTTCCGACACGGTTGACACAGTCGGACACGGCGTCCGACTGTGTTGACATGGGCGGTGCTGCCCATGTCCGACCGTGTCAACACGGGCCGCCGGCAGCGGTGTTGGTGTTGTTTACAGTTTTGGATGTGTGCAGTGTCCACAGACACACTACCAAGTCATAACCCAAGGGAAGAATACATTTTAAATCATTTTTAGAACTAATTTCATGCATTCCGTTTCAGATATTTAATATATCTTCCTTTTCAAATAATTATAATAATTAATAAATGTGCAGGTAGTGGTGTGTAATACATACTTCATTTGGGAGTTTGTCATGGGTCCAGACCGGATTAATTGGTTTTACATATATTCCTATGGAAAAAGTCCATTTGGATAACAAATCATTCAGATACTGAACGTGACGCCGGAACGGATTAAATCCATTATCCGAGATACCACTGTATTAACTTGTGATGAATAAATTAAATACATCAAATGATGAAGATGAACTTTGGTTTCCATTTCTTTTTGGGTTTTGAGCTGTAAACATTTGGGAAATAGTAATTTAACTCATCAAGCAGACATATTTACATGGGAGAGATCCATTTCACATGGTTATGAGAAATGCAAACAACCATTTTTCAGCATCTAATTTAAGAGACATATTATTAATTTTCAAACTAAGCTTCAGTTGCTTGGTTGGCAACCTGGCTTAGAAAAACACTGAAATAATCTAAAACCTGGGTGTCTTTCTCTGCAAATGCTGAACAGTCTTATCTTTAAAATTTGGTGGTATTATCTGTAGTTACCTGATGCTGTACAGAACGTTGCCATTTTGGAAAATCCGTAGCAGCTTGTTATCAGTGGTGACCTCATGGAAATTGGCTCCTTTCTCGTTTGCAAAGAATAAATCAGGTTTCCAGATAGAGTCCAACATAGACGGGTCCAGATCAAGGGAGTCATCTGGGTATTCACTGTACGCCAGGCGAGGGTCGTTCCATTTCTGCCGTAGAAACACATTGAGCCTGTAGTCCTGTGGAAGAGTCAGAATAGTTAATAGAAAATAGCAGATTAAAGAGTACAGAGTTCCGACATGGAAAGATTTTAATTGAGTACGTTCACGTATGTACAGATATCGCCATATATGGCAATATTTGGAATTTGACAGGTGTTATGTAAACAGCATATTCTGGCTAGATTTTCTGAATTAGGTCTTTTTCCAAATAGAGTATTTTATGACTAAAATGACAGTAAGCTGTGTGTGTGTATGTGGGGTGGGGGTGCTGTGGATGTAGTCGGCTGCTCGTGTATCTCCAAAACCCCTTACCCAAACTAGCCAAATGTGGCACATGGGTAGTTAGGTATTGGGAGACGGTTACTACAGCAACCACTGCCTAATTTGCGTATTAATTAGTCAAATGCAAAAGCCTATATTGACCAATAGTGCAAAAACTAGTATAGCTAGAGGTTTTAATATGTGATAGATTAGACTCCAGGCCATGTCTCACCCACCAAATGACCTTGACCCTGAAGATCAGTAACATCTGAAATTATTGCTCTACATGGGTTTTCTAGCTATGCAATCAGGTTAAAAACATTGTAAACTAAATAATTGGGTTATTGACTATACTATCTCCAAATATGTTGTGACTTTCAAAGAAAAAGGTCAAGGTCACAGTAAATTTAATTCAATGCAATCACTGTGTGCAATAGAGTAAATGCATTGACAGCTTTTAAGTTGTTTTACTCATTTCAACTCAAATTAATTTATATAGTTGCACATACTTTAGATGCACTGTTTCTGAAATGTATATTTTGCATATCCTTTTACTTGAATGCCTTTGCTTTCTGCTGTAATGGACCAAAACAGTTTCTTCAAGGGGCTCAATAAAGTATTTCTGACTTTGGTTCTGAACTATCAACACACCAATTTTACCTGCAGCTGATTTTCAGCGGTGCATTTCTCTGTTTTAATAACCTCAATTTTTAAGCAGCATTGAGTTGTGTTTTAATAACTGCTTTTGTTGCTTGTTTAAAACTATCTTAGCTTAAACTTTTAGCCAATTGCAACTTATTGGTTCCAGTATGTAATATATTTGTGACGTTTCACACTTTCTTCTTGATTTCACTCACTGTTTCCTGCTGCTGCACTGTTGCTGCACAGGCACAGCGAGGAGAAAAGCAGAAAAAATGCATGGTGATCAGATGTAAATCAAACATATTTGAAACCCATCCAATGCACAATTTAAGGCTCGGACCATTTGGGCCACTCAGTAAAGAGTGGGAGGTGTGAGGCTTGATCTCTGGCCATAATTGTACATGTTTGCTGTGGATGCACATGCGTGCAAATTGAGACAAAATTGGGTTGGAATTTGCACAGTGCACATTGGCCTTTACTGTGTATGTTTGTAATGTGGACGTGCACAGTTGCATGTAAACAGAAATATCAGTGGTCGATTAATTTTCACTGGCCATGAAAATAGGTGAAATAGTGAAAAAAATGAATATTATGCATGCAAATATAGTCAGTTTGGTTATCTTAAAGAATATTTGTCTTCCTCCTATTTGGGCTGCTTTTGCAGAGAATGGTTTGTTCAACCATAGTAGTCCTGTGCTGCTGGTTAGCAGAGGGGTAAAAATTGCATTATAACTGAAATCAGTGCAATTAATTCATAACTGAGGGCAATGTACAGTAGATTGTTGGTTTTCTTGCTTGGTCTCACCATATAGAATAATAAAGAGCATGATTCATCAATGCCTGCAATGACAACATTAGTGCTGTCATTTATGAGTCTGGAAGTCTGGCTCTCTGCACCTACAGTACAGAACATACTCTGAACAGACACCTTATATGAGTTGATGGGATTTTACGCTGACCTGGCAACTCCAACACTATAAATGCAGTCTTGAGGGCGTCCGTTTTCTCCTGAACTCTTTGTCCTTTTCATTCATTTTCTCAATTTTTCATTTTAATTGCAGAGTGGACAGTTCATTATCAGCACGTCAGTGACCTGGTGGTCTCTGAAGGTTGCACTGTTATGCTCCAGGAAACACAGAAATGAGGGAATGGCTTTAGCACCACTGGATTAGCAAATAAGGTGTTACAAAAGAACAGTGTTTCAAGATATTTGTAAGAATCAATACAAACTAATTATTTCTAGGCGAAGAAGAGAATTAGTTGTGTAATAATGACAATGGTTGTTGTGTCTTGAAGGAAATCCACTGTTTGCATCTGAAATTATGTGGTTTGTCTCATGAGTGTAAATTTTCTCAATTGGTGGGTATATTTTTGTAATTTTTGCTTATTATTTTGTGAATTTTTGTCCATTATTTTGTCCACTTCTGTCTTTTTCTCATTCTTGTTCACTTTTGTTACTTATTTTGTTCATGTTGTACATTTTTGGATTTGTTTTTTTCATTTCTGTTCACTTTTGTTCCTTAGTTTGTTCTCTTTCTTTATTATTTTGGTTCTTATTTTGTCTTGATTATTCTGTTTATTTTGCTCATTTTTGTCCATTTTCTTAATTATCATGGTCATCGTTGCATTACTTGGTTCATTTTGTTTCTTATTATGTTCATTTTTTGTTCAAATTTATTGAATTTAGTGTTTATATTCTCTTTCTTTATTATATTTTAAAATTTTTGTTCTATTTCTTGATTATTTTGTGCATTTTGTTGCCTATTGTAATCATTTTTCCTGATCTTGTTGCTTTTTTGCAAATTTTTTGATAATTTCGTTGATTATTTATTTCATTTCTCATTTGATTTTGCTGATTGTTTTGTGCATAATTTTGTTAATTTTTCATTTGATTTTCTTGATCATGTTGCTGATTATGTTACTACTATTTTGTTGCTTGTGTTTTTGATTATTTTGTTCATTTTCTTCATTATGATGACCATTTGTTGTCTCCTTCTTTAATGTATGCAGAAAAGGCACAAGTTGAATTCGCCGGAACAAAGGAAATGTATTTGAAATTTCCCAGACACACAAGATGCCCGACTAAAAACGTACGCTCTTGGTTTGTCTTACCATGGTCGTCTCTGTTATGGACCCAAAGCTGTTGATGAAAATATTGCAGGTGACATTCACAGGTGGACCTGAGGGAAGAAAAACAGACATGATTTACACGTCTTTCCCATTCGGGATCATTTATAAAACCACACTGTCCACATTAAAATGCCTTTTTATCTCCTGTAGCCTCTTCAGATTTACAGCTATTTCTCCAATAACTTCTGTCCTCATTCGGTCATTGTGACTGTAAATATTGTTAAAAGGTGAACTTGTCCTGCTACTGTTATGCATTCAAAAGCCTACTCTTTAATAACATCAGGCTCAAGTCTATCATCAAATTACACAACATTTTTAATCTGTAAGAGCAAATCTATCATATTGGGCATAGATACATCCTGAATAGTCTTAAAATGTCTGACATTGATTAAATAAGGCCCTAAAAGTCTTAAATTTGAATTGCCACAGACATGTGATCTAATGTCCATATTACATTACAAATTTAAAGATGCAATTAAACCTCATGTTTATCATTTTTGCTTCTGGCTGAAAAATGTAAATTAATTTGAACATGTGAAGTGTTTATTAAGTTTCAAATTTTTTTTCTGCATAATTTAGATAATTGTTTTTGTTGTTCAGGTTTGTTCATTTTCTACAATATCTGTACATTTTTTGGTCAATTTGAGGATTTTTTATTGTCATTTTTGTCCATGTTATTTATTATTTTCTTCATTTTTTAACTTATTCATTACTTTGCTGTTTATACTAGATTTGTTGTGCAATTTGTTGTGATATTATGTAATTTAGTTAATTTATTTATTCCCTCCCCTATTTATTAAATGTTTAATTGATGTTTTAATGATAGCACTTTTCATTATACTTATTTTTTAAATATTTGTCCTCATCCCTATAGTTATGACTAATTTTTACAATGTAAATATTATGAAGTTGACCCTCAGAAGGTTTAAGAGGGTGAATGAATAAATATTATATGTTGATGATGATGATGATTATTATTATTACTCCTGTCATAACTAATATTGCAATATGGTCGCTATTGTTTCTTTTTTCCACCTATAATTCTCTCTTTTTACCCCCTAACTCCATTTTTTTTTCTTTTTCTGACTTCTTTTTCCTTTTCTGTTCATTGTCATCAACTTTTTATTACAGTAAATCACAATGTATTCATTGATGATTGTTCCTGCACTGTTAATGTGTAAATCCCACAGTTTGCTGAAAAAAAAGTTGCGCTTCACGATTTTTATCATATTTTGTTAATTCTTTTAAATTATTGCTTATATTTTTAACTGTAACTCCATGCTCAATCTTCATTTTAATGCATCTTATTATCTATCACATCAAAAAAGGAAAATACATATTACATTATTCCAATTCCGATTCAGCTGAAATTTTTGTGACAGTGTCTCCAACATATTTACTGAACCCATACCAATTTATTCATTGATTGTGTGAAAAGTTTTGAGTTATACATTTTTGAAGTAGACAGGGGTTGGTTTAAAATTGACATATTTTCCTCCGTCAGTTCTGAGCCTCATAAATTTGTATATGGCATAGGCAGATAAATGAAAGTTTCAGGGTTGAAACACATACCAGCTGTGTTGAAAACATGAATTATAATACTGTAATGGGCATTTGCTCACAATCAAGTCAAACTTTTACAAATTTAAATTGTGATTTTTCTCAGTGGCCAACTTCACCTTTGGAAATATGTAAGTTTGATAAACAGAGGTATGAATAAAAATAAGCACAATTAACCTACATTCATGATTTGTTTTATAATTACAGGAAAATGAAAACTTGAAAAACTTCATTTTGGGCAATGCTTGACCACTCATGACCCCATGTAGAATAACTTGTTTGTAGCTCATTTGAAATTAACTTTTCTTTATCTACATTTTCATACCAAACAAATTTTAAATAATGAACTATGAAGAGAGAAAGCAACATGAAGATAACATATTTTGTTTGTCTGTGAAGATTCTTAGTCATCCAGGTCATAGTATCCAAGGCGTGTGGTTTTCCTTCTGTCAACTGGATTGGAAATTTGGATTGAATTTGGTTTCGCTACCTTTTCAGGGAGCTTCTTCAGTTCTGAAGAACTGAACTGAATTTGCCTAGATTTAAGGCCCCCGTTTATCTTGGTTCTGACTCATAATACATGCATTGTGAATCCATGTGTTTGAGTACACGTACTGTATTATTATCAAACACTACTTAAAGAAAATTTACGCAACGTTGCTTTTGCTCAAAACCAAGCAAGGGCACTTTATTATATTATGCCCCTAAATTAAATACAAAAACAACCAAAAAAGTTATTTGTAGGAAGGCTTCATTACTGTTTGGGGCTGAACTTGGAGTACTGTATGAATGGTGTAAACAAGGACAACTTGATGAAATATACACTCAACAAAAATATAAACGCAACACTTTTGTTTTTGATCCCATTTTTCATGAGATGGACTCAAAG
>JAQQAE010018847.1:0-11085 GCA_029823295.1 Pseudamia nigra | reverse complement strand
CGCATGTTTGATCTGGCATAGGTTTTTACGTCGGATGCCCTTCCTGACACAACCCTCACAACAAGGGAAAGACTCATCCCTGGGTGGGCTTGAACCACCAACCAGTCGGTTAACAGCTGGACGTGCTAACCAATTGCGCCACAGTCTGGCACGCTTTTAAACATCAAAAACTCTGGAAAAAAACAACACTCATAGTGGGAGTTAAACATTTTGGCATAAACTGTATGAAATGTTTTATGAAGACACAAAGTTTGGCAGCTGACAAATTGTAGATGAAAGTTACTGTCAAGATATGAGTATGACAGATTTTCTCATATACGTAGGCAGGAGGATTTTGCAACGTTTCAGTGAAAGTAGCGGTATTAACTCAAATGTCTTCTATCATGTTTATCACAGTGTTCTCTCTGTCAGGGAATTACAGGTGTCTGACCCTGCAAATGTTGTCACTTTATAAAGCCTGTGAAAGCTGAGTCACCCATTTCATTACCATGTTGACCCGGTGGATCATAATTGCATAGCAATTACACACCAGGAGTGTCCTGTGTTGGCCATCAAATGGCTGCTTGGAACTCATACCAGTACAGATTTTTCTTTTTGCATGCATGGCCTGCATGATGATTGAAGACACACATTACCAACACCCTCTGTAAGCTTTGTAAATGAATGTTACAATGCAACTGTATGCTCAATGTCTGCTGAGGTTTTTTCTGTGTACCTATAATTGTGCTCCCCCTAGAGATTAGTTCTGGGGACTGTGGTTTTTTCCCTCTTCTAGCCCACTGTTAGCCCCCCCCCCTCCCCCGTTCAAAATGGCAGCCATGTTACTGCAGCCTATTCCTCCTCAGTAGGAGAAACGTAATTTCATTTTCTTCTGTGCTACTTACAGTTGGAAACAAATGACAAATAAAGCATTCCAGTCCAGATTTTAATGTAAACAAAGGAAGTTGCCAATTAAGTCGATGTCATGTTCAGTATTACAGTTGTATGTATACAATGTACAATACCTATCACACTGACAATATCTACAGACTGTATGTAAAAGGACAAAACCTCTGTGACATCACCCTTAGGTTTCTGAGGAGACATTAAGAAGTTCAAACAGAGAAGCCTCTGGTGCTTCCGTATTGACATCTCTGCCAATCACTGATTCAAAAATGAATCTGAATGTGCGGTGTAAGTGAAACTGTAGTGGGTTAAATGAAACGATAAAGACCTCTGGCTCGGGCACACCTATCAGTCAAAATGTTGATGCAGTCATTTATGCACAAATATCAATACTGGGATCATCTTAACAGACAAGTGCTACAAAAATTCACCCTGGTACAGTGTTCACAGAAGAGGAAACATATGACAGAGAACAAATAGTTGTTTGTACCAGGTTGTGAACATGTTGGTGTGCATTCCTCTTTCTGTATCCCTGTTCTAAAGTAAGACATTTTCACACTGGATTTTGTGGTGATTGACTCACTTTTGGAGCCAAACCCCAGTGGACACTGAAAGTACTGCCATTTTTGATGCTTCCACATTTAACTCACTGCTCAGTCACAGAGGGTGAAATATCACTAAATTGGTTCAAAATGTCAGAAAAACTCCTTAACACAAATGACATGGCCGGTTTAATCCAAACTCTTTCCTCTTTTCTTTTCAACATTCAGAGAGAAATTTTTACTTCTCTGAGAAGTCAGAAAATATTCAAACATAATACTTAACCACTAAATCTCATTTTTCTGTTCAGGAATCCAATAAAATAATTGTAATTTGACATGTTAGTTAAAAAAAAGTTATGTATGTTCTTAACTATTTTTCTGCTTAAAAAAAAACAGTAATTTAAAAAAAATATATGGATAACAATAATAATTCTCCAGTGTGAACTTCTGAGCTCAACTATAAATCCTATTGTTTTAGTGACCCCTGATAAAATATTTAGTACAATTTTCAAATCACATGACTTACTGTATAAAAATGAATACCTAATAAAGTCCTTTATGGTCTTGAAGAGAGCTTTTGACTTTTAGTTAATGTAGCCATGGTCAGAGATCAATCTCCATCATATGTATGTGGATAACGACTGGCCATTGCTCCATATTAAATCAAAAGGTCACCATCAAACTAAAATGTTTCTGTGTCCCTGGTGTGAAGCTCAGAAGCACCAAGACTTAACGCTGTGGTGCCAAGCCTCCTTCAAAATCAGAGACGCTTACCCGACTTAATGTCATAATCCGTTCCACATCACCAGCGCTGCAGAACTACCATGATGACGGCTCAGCTCGCTCACCCAGTGCAGAGAACACTCAACCATCTAGCCTCATCAAATCTATTTATCAGAACGATCTCTTTAAAGTCAGCTTTCCCCATCCCTTCGTCCTACTTAAAGCCATGTCGTGTTAGTGCCCTTAGTTCGTATTCCTCATTTATGTCGCCACATCACTGTACTTAGGCTCGCATTACAGAGTGCAAGACATCAACTTGGTCTTCTCTGGGATTAATGCAACTGGATACTTTGTCAACATGTATGAACATCTCCACGGAAGAAGCTAAACTGCCTTTACATAACCCTCATTCATTAAGCAGCAGTACTTCTTTGCGGCTACAAAATGGGATTGAAGATTCCTATTTTTTAAATGATCTTCAATTACCACGCCACTGATGTCTCTCAACTCCAGTTTGGTGGAAATATTCAAATGTGTGCCTTCATTTGCTTAATTCATTTGCCGCTCATGTGACTTGCTCTGTTGTCCCTTCACAATGCCCTTTCCTTTCCTATTAGTCCCAGACATCCCTAAATGCATTCCCACAATCCTGTTTAACAGAACCCACCTAATTACTCCCCCTGGGGACTGAAGTCCTCCGATGAACCATGGAATGCTATTTCTTTGTTTCAAACCGGGCTTTTCCACATGAGACAAAAAGGCAGCGTTTAGGAAGACACAGGAAAAAGCTCAAGAATGTTGCAAAATGTGTCAATATATCAGAGATCTGTCCTGCATGAATGTGCGGATTGTTTTATCGTATTAGATGAATGCATCATTTATGATAAAAACTGAAATCAAGATGCACACAGTAAGTCTGTAGAGTACACCAATGTTTTTGAACTGGTCTCACCTTCTGACCCACATTCTCCAGTGGTCAGGAAGCAGAGACCTTTTACTTTTACAAATTTCAAACCAGGCAAACATATTTTATAGGCTAGCAAAATGGCCAGATTGATTATGACCAAAAAATACACCTTTTTGCAGTATTGCATTCCAATTCAGAACAGAAAATCATGAAAAGATGAACCAGAAATTTAAAATAAACAGAATGAACAAATTAATTCAGACAATGAAAAAGAAATAAACAAACTATTCTACAAAAATAGTCCACAAAATGAACAAAAACTGAAAATATTGAAAGAAAAAATTACAAAAACTAAAGTGGACAAAATAATAAAAAAAAAAAAAGAAAAAAACTATTTCTAGGTGCTTCACAATTCAAGGCAGAAGCCTCAAAGACTATTCAGAGTGCAGACCCTACAGAAGCTTTGAGAGCAGTGCTAAGGCGACAGGGAGAGGAAAAAACATCATTTAACAGAAGAGAAAAACCTCCAGTGGAACCAGGACTGTGGCTGGGGTTAGTAGACAGAGACAAAAGAAAAGAGTAGCGATAGAGCAACAAACAACGCAGAGACTAGATGGCACAGACAAACCCACCCAGTTGTTTGCAGCTCTACTGGATTTCTATAAGTCCAGAAAGACATGTCATATACCATGTAAATATATACCTCGCTCTCATGAAGTCTGCCCCAGGTTTCAGAGGCTGGAGATTCTAATAAACTTATCTGTTATAGCACAGGTAGCTCTTGGGCAGAAACACTCCTCATGAGAACCAGTTTCATCATATCATTTGATGGTTTTGGCAACTGCACTTTGAGACACAGGTTTTCTAGGTTAACTATTATCCCTGTCAGAAAGTACTAAATTGTAAGAAAGTTCTCTAGAAGCTTCTGAAAGCTTTGATTCCAAAATAAAGCTATAGAATAAAATCTTGGGTCTGAGCAGGTAGGTTCGGGAGTAAAGTTTACATGAGTAGTGGGACAAATTTCACAAAGGCCATTGCATAATCTAAATTAGATACTAATATTCACATTTTATTATGTATAAATCAAAAGTGATTTTGAGGCAAATTAAAATAACTGTTTGAATGAGCTCTTCCTTTGTGGCAGAAAAAAAGTGAGTGGCTGTAGATGGCAGACACTGATGAGCACTTGTAAAATATGATGGTTTTGTCAGAACCCATTCATTTTTACACAACTTTTGGATGAACTCCACCACAAGTTGATTTCCACTTGAATGGCCGGGAATGTTTCCAATCAGACAGATTTGCAGCCTTAGAACTGACACAGGCACTTAAAAAGCCGACTCTTCAGCAGGTTTGGCTCATTTAAATTACAGCTGCTGCTGTTGTTGTCCAGTCGGGCACCAGAACTACCTTATAACATCTGAATATGGTCATCATTATGGGCCATTGCTTGTCACTCTGTTAAAGTCAGTATTTAGCATATGCAGTGTGAAATTCTTAATAGCTTTTTCAACAGTTCATCAACTTTCAATACCAAACTCTTTGTTAGTAAATTTGCTAGTGCCATCAAAAGCAATCACCATCACAAAAACGCAACTAAAAATGGTCAGAGACAGAAAACGTTTAGTAAAGTAAGTCCTCAGTGTTATGGATTCATGATTGTTAAGATTATAGGTTTACATAAGTTAATCTTCAGGTTTCAATAATAGATTGTTGAGGTCAAGCATTAATCATGAACATGGTTACAACACTCACAGGCAATAAAAAGCAGGACAGCAGCATTCTCATGGGACTAAGACATACAATGTATTTTGTTGACCTAAACATTCATCCATCTTGACCTGCTTTCACTGCAGACATTGTGGCGTAATACAAACATCTCCCTATGCCTACTGTATGGCTGCACGCAACACACATTTTATTGACTGCTACAGAGCTTTATGTCTAGAATGTTTTGTACATAAGAAGCTGTTGCTAGGGTTCTCTAACCTCCCTGCATTTCATTTCAGCCTCATGAAATGTAGAGTTTTACATTCAGAAAAATGCTGCAGACTTCAGTTTTTAGGGACACTTTTTTTACAGTACTGTAGCTCAATGAAAACATGTTTGTCTTCTGCACTCTTCATGATGTCAATCTGTCTAAATGAGTCTTTGTTGATATTATGTTTTAATGATAGACTGTATATAATAGTGACCAAAGTAAAGGTGACATCATCCATTGGTTTCTGAATGACAATTTTGATGCCGATCAGGTTGTCACTTCCTGGATGAGATTCTGGACCGAAAAAACAGGATGTAGCCATATTTGGACAAGTGGTGGGAGAGCTACAGGAGTCATGGATGTCAGGGGTCTTACAGTTAAGCTAGAGTAATGCTGAGTAATGGGCAAGAAAGAGTAATGCTAACTGCTAGCTTATTGACTTAGTAAAACTTTGCCAGCCATTGCTAAACAAAGTCATGATGGTGTTGTTAGTGTAAGCACTTCCCCACAGTTACAGTCGAGCATCTGTCAGGAAAAATGGTGTAAATAAACAGAAGTCTGAGATGATTACACACAGTGACTTGTGAGATTATTTGCCATAATCTTCATGACGAAGGACACTGTTAAAGATGGACCACCAGAAAACTTATTAGTGGATCCAAATTAAAATTATTCACTTAGTACTGTATTTTCAGAAAGAAGTCCAATAGAAATATATGGGAGTCAGGGCTTCTTGGAGCTGAATGAACAGCGTCCCAGCAACTACCTGGTACAACAACTTTATGTTACTGCACAGCCGTCGACATTGCTAGTGGAAGAAGTAGCCCCAGGAAATCCCTGAAGGTGTGTTGAAACTGAGGATTACCAAAATAACTAATTCACTACATGAGCAGAAAGTAGCAAAATAGTCAATGTATGTAACAATCCATCCATCTTCCACTGCTTCTCCGTGGGGTGGGGTCGTGGGGGCAGCAGCTCGAGCAGGGAAGCCCAGACTTCTCTCTCTACTTTGTCCAGCTCTTCTTATCCTGTCTTCTCCAGGGCCTCCTCCCAGTGGGACATGCCCTGAACACCTCACCAGGGAGGCATCCAGGAGGCATTCGGACCAGATGCCCAAACAGAGGAGCAGCGGCTCTACTCTGGGCATGGTGTTCGTTATACAGTAGACAGTCCATGACAAGCACAGAAGTCCAATAACAGAACAATATTTGGGTTCAGGTCAGGGGGACTGTTCCTCCCAATCACACCCCTACAGGTCTCACTGTCATTGTCCACGTGAGCACCCCCTCACCCAAAAAGGGTGGGTACTGTGAGCTGCTGTTTGGTGCATAAGCACAAACAACAGTCGGGACAGTCAGGTATTTTTATTTTTTAATTTCTAATTTTGCAATGACAATATAACACAAGGGACAAAGTTACTGTACCCCTGAAAACTGAACATAAATGAGCAAATCAATCAATTTGTTTTATTTACTTAATTATTTTGCTCATTTTGGCAAATTTTGTTGCTTATTTTATACATTTATGCTAACATACTTGACATTTTGTTCCTTATTTCTAATGTTTTTTTAAATTTTGCTGAATATTTTATTGATGTTTATTTTGTTTTAATTGTATTTTGTTTATTTTTACTCATTTTGGTGCTTATTTTGTTGATTTCTGTTCAAATCTGTTGTTTACTTTGAAGATTTTTTTAGAGGCAGGTGCATGGTTTTTGAGTGCAGGGGAAATTGGAGGACCCAGGGGAGACCATGCAAAATCCATTCAGGGAGCCTCTGTGCTGACCCCGAGCTTCAAATCCTTCTTGCTCTGAGGCACGTGTGCAAACCACTGCACCAAGGTCCTGCCCAATATTTAACGCACCACTCAGCCACAGAGGGTGCCACTAGGTAAGAACAAAATCAGTGTAAAAATGAGTCCTACTCATTGAGGTGTGTGGCCAAATGTAAATTTTTATCACTAATGTAAATAAGAGCAAAAAGTATTCTACAAGATGGCTACTCTCACACATGTACATCTTTGATGAAAAAAAAAAACTCATATATGTGATGCGGTAGATACTTGAGTACTGCTCACCTCTGGTTATGGATTGCCATAAAGAAAACAAACTATTAAAATTATTTTGTGCATTTGCGTAGTATTAGGAATAATGGCAAAAACAGCAAGAATGTTCTTTTCCATTGTGGATCTTGCACCCTGCCATTACTCAGGTCTTTTGAGTTTGCAGGTGTCTTCAAGGAAAAATGTGGCAGGAGTTTGAACTACAGGTAGGAAGAGGTGCTAATCTGAATTTTGTGATATCAAAGTCATTTGAAAAATGCCTAAATTCAACACACTAATTTGATAATATTACCCGCTCCTTCTGTTAACATGTGGAATATATTTAATACTCTGAGTCCTTGATGGTAAAACTTCCCATTAAGTCTAAAGCTCAGTCAGTACAAGTAAAATTAACAAATGAATAAATTAATTATAAAAATAAAATTTGAACAAAGCGCGTCCGCTGCTCCCGGGCAGCGGCGTGGTGGAGTTGTTTGCAGTTATGGAGGTGTGCAGTGTGTAGGTAATCCAAATGGCCCTAAAAACTCCTGGGCAGAGCTTAAAGAGTTACTCTATGCTGATTGGGTATACCCAGAGAAGGATATGATGTCAACAGAAGACAAACAGCATTTTTGAAGCCTCACAGAAGATGAGTAGTTGATAGTAGGATTCTGGAGTAACAGATTTTACAGTGGGAAGAATAATATATGATAAGTCGATAGACGCAGAGGGGCACAGTTAAATCGGTCACACAGTGATTACGTGATGGATCCAACCCTGCATTGGAGACACAGCGGCATGTTCCTGTAAATTCCCCCTCCCCCTTGTACCCCGAAGTTCCTGCGGTGGAAATGTGCCTATTGCAACTGAACAAAAATCAAGAAAATACACCACCCCCCGCAAAACAAAAAAATTCAAGTAAATAAGCAAAAAAATAAGAACCAAATAAGCACCCAATTGAGCAATAAATGAATAACATAATGAATAAAAATGGGAATATTACCAACAAATAAATAAATCAACAATGTGCCCAATGAAATGACCAAAACGATCAAGTAAGTTAACAAAATAAACAATCAAATTGGAAAACTCAACAAAATACATAAAAGTATTAGCAAAAATGAAAAAAAATCATGTACTGTATATTAATAGAAAAAGAAACATTTTGAAAATTAGCAAGTAAATGGAAAGAAAATGAAGAAAAAAATCAAAAATCAAGTAAATGAGTAAAAATGTTCAAAATAACTAACAAATGAGCAAAGTGATCCAGCAAATAATCAAAAAAGAACAAACTGACAAATAAGTAAATCCTCAGCTCATCTCTTGTTTTTCCTGATATTTAAAGCTCAACCTAATGAGCTCAACTTACTGTATTTTAAATTTAAAATCTACAAAGGTTGGAATTTTGAGAGTGTTTAAATGAGAAAGAAATGTGAGAAAATGTTAACAGCCTGCAGCAGATAACTGCTTTTCCTCTCCCCCTCCCGTATGTGTGTGTGTGTGTGTCTTGATTGCAGGAGAGGAGACAGGTGTACAGGAGTCAGACCAGCTGCTCATCATCTGCAATCACCTCTGCTACAATTACCCGGCTTCTCCACCACTTCCTGGCCAGATCATTGTATTAACCCCAGTTAGCCACGGGCCAGTGTTTATCTGTCATCTATCGAAGAGTCATCCTTACCTGACCTTGTCCTGTCCATCCTCCTCAGCTTCTGTTCCTGTGCTCGTCTCCCTCCTGGTGTCTGACCCTGCCCGATTTCCCCTCGGCCCGTTTCCCCATCTACTCTGTTCCTGTCTGGTCCTCCTGCTGCCTGCCTGCCCTCCTTTCCTGATGGTCTTCATCCTGCCGTTGGTTCTCCTGCAGCTGTTCATTCCCTCGCCATGTCTTTAATAAAACTCCAGAAACTGAGCTATTGCGTGTTGTCTCTGTGTTCCTTGACTGGGTCTTTTCCTCATCAATTGTAACACTAATATATTTAATATTTACCTGCACATAAAGATGAAGTCAATGTATGTGGCTCTAATGAATTACACATTATGAAATTATTCACTAGAGTATTTTTGAGATAATTTAGTACTTGTTTTGTACCTTTCGTGACATATTTTTACTTCTAAAAATATAGAGTCACTATAACTATGAAGTAACAGGACTATTAATGACAGTGGAAACAACTTTACTTGAGTACTGTTTCTGTTTACTCTACACAACACTTGTGCAGTGACACATTCAATTTACAGCTATGCCAGAAACAAGTCCAAAAAGTCAAGCATTTGGAAGTCACTGAAGGAAAATGAGTAACTGTCACTGCAAGGTGGGAACTGGAGGAATTTTTAAAAGACGGGTTCAAACTTCAAGTTGGTTTTTGAAATGGTGCAAATGAAATGCAAACTACTTTCTGCAGCCAGTAACAAAGCTTTGCATCTCTACCTCATTAAGTCCTTCAGTGCATGCATTTTCCAAAGCTGGCTGGAGCTACTAATTCCCTGTTGCCAGAGAATGTGGACATGTTGGTTTTTCTGTGACACAAGCTAAAGTGCACTTATCAGCAGGAGGTGTATCCCAAAGCACAAAGAAAATAGGAAATGAGTCGATTTGTAAATGTGACCAATCCAACTGGCACATTTATTTAACATTGCTAATAAGGTGATGTGTCCTCCCTGTGCCTGTAACTTCTACTGTAATACAATTGGTGAAGGGTCACAATCCCCTGCACCTGCTCCAGCTAATCATCCTCTCTGAGACTGAGGGGTGAGAGGGCCAAGGGCAGGGAGCACGTTCACTTGTGCCAGAGCGAACCTTTACTTCACCTTTCCTCCGCTTTCTTTTTCTCATCACCTCCCTCACCACACCCATCGCTCTCGTCTCTCACCTCTTTTTCTGCTGATTTGTGGCGTTTCCTGCAGATGCCTCTCTCCAGCTGTCCCTTGAGTGCTAGACATCATGAGAAATTCAGATGATTCTGCTTCAAAATGCAGCAAGCTGAGCTGACCTGTCTCTGTTCTGACTGATATCCTGGTGTTTTTTATCGAAGCATTATTTTGCACATAATTGTTTTGCTACCATTTTGTACTGTTCTGTCTTTTCATGCTTTTTGCATTATGTGGATGATGGAAACTATAGGCCAACAACTATGGCCTGACATTGAAGGCAGTGTAGAGAAAAAAAAACAATAGCTCACAAAATAAACAAAAAAGCAAAAGAAAAAAACAAACAAATCAAGAAAATAATCAAAAATTAACCAAATAAGACACAAACTGAGCAAAAATTAACAAAACAAAGAAATGAGCAAAAATGTAGACTATTAACAACAATGGCCTGAAACTAAAGGCAGAGTCGAAATCTTAATCCTACATATGGCCATTAACTTCCAATCAATTTCCAATGTAAGTCAATGGGAGAGGAGTCATTCATTCTTTCATTTAGAAGTTTATTACAAAGATGTAAATGAAAAATTGATAAGATTTTAAAAAATAATCACACTTAAAGTGTGAAGAAACAGCAATAACATTTACAAACTAGAATGGTGCTCAGTAGAGCATGCATTCTTCCAACAAATTTGGATCTGCACCAAAATACATCATTCGACTCAATATATATTAAACAGATATGTCAAAACCATTGACATACTACTGAATCCCCAATATATCAGCTACACTTTGGTGGTAGCTGTGGGTCTGTAAAAGCCCCTTTAGAATTAGAATAGCTTTTATTGTCATTGTTAAATGTTTCCATCAACAACAAGATTACTTACTCCCACCGAGGGGGAGGGGGCTGCCCCTTCAGCAGTTGGGGGAAAAAGGGGGGGATACAATAAGAAAGAGCATTAAAAAAACACAGTTTCCAGAATAAGGCTCCTTAGGAAGCAAAATTATGGTCATATGGAAAAAACACCCATAAGCACAGTTAGGAGACACGTTGCTATCAATCACTCAATCAATCAATCAATCAAACTTTATTTATATAGCACCAATCATAATCGCCGATTATCTCTAGGCGCTTCACAATT
>JAQQAE010018846.1:0-11085 GCA_029823295.1 Pseudamia nigra | reverse complement strand
GGGAGGAGCTAATCAGTGAAATCACCTGCTTTAGTGACTGGTTGGAGAGAAAACCTGCAGGGTCTCGGCCCCTTATGCCACGAGTTTTACACCCCTGCTCTAGAGCCTCGGGCTGTGTTGACGCAGCTAGCACGGAGCTCGCACGGACCCCCTTTGACCGGGCAGCTCCAGTTTCTGGACCTGCGTTTCGTCCATGGACACACTACCAAGTCATAAGCCAAGGTGAGAATACATTCAAAATCATTTTTAGAACTAATTTATCATTCAATTTGTATAGTGTCAATCATAATCACTGATTATTTGTAGGCGCTTCAGAATTTGAGGCTGAGACCTCATGACTATACAGCACAACTATGGCATACAATTAACCTAGTACATGTTATTAGTTGTAGAGAGAACATGCAAGCTCCACACAGGAAGGTCCCACCACCTGGTGTTGGAATTGAACCCAGGAACTTCTAGCTGTGAGGCATGAGTGCTACCCACTGCACCACTGTGTTGCCCAAACTTCGTGCATTCCATTTCAGATAATTAACATAACTTCCTTTTCAAATAATAATGAATAAATGTGCATGTACTGGTGTGTAATACATACTTTATATGGGAGTTTATTGTGGGTCCAGAACGGATTAATTGGTTTTACATGTATTTTTATGGAAAAAGTCGCATCGGATAATGAATGATTTGGACACAGCACGTGACGCAGGAATGGATTATATTCGCTATCTGGGGCACCACTGTATAACCCAGTGTGAGATCATTGGTTCCATCCACCATTGTTTCCATTTTCACCTGATAATTGCATCATGTTCACATTACTTCGGTGTATAGTGTACATAAAATGTCAAATAACTGTACCAGTGCATATCAGCTGCGATGAACTGTTCTAATATTTTATTAATGCCTTTGTTTTTTATGCAAAGAAAAGCATATAGTAATTCAGAGTTTTCACTTTCCATTCAATTCTATTTGTATAGTGCCAATCATAATTGCTGATTATCTCTAGGCACTTCACAATTTGAGGCTGAGACCTCATGACTATACAGACAATCATTCGCAACTATGGACACTTTAGAGTAGCCAATTCACCTACTGCATGTTTTTGGGAGGAAACTGAAGTACCTGGAGAGAACCCATGCAGACACAGAAAGAACATGCAAACTCCACGCAGATCGATCCCAGGACCTTCTAGCTGTGAGGCACAAGTGCAACCCACTGCACCACTGTGTTGCCCATTTTCATGAAACAAAAAATAAAATTACAGCATAAAAAACAATCTGACGATGAAGCTGAAAATATGAACAGCACATTTCAAAAGAAAAGGAGTTAAAAAACAAGTGTCTGCAGAACTAATTAACGTGTTTGTCCTTCAGTGTGTGATTGATGTCTCAAATCCCCGCTGGGATGGATTAAAGAACATGTAAATCTCTGTCAAATCTGAGCTATTAATATAATATGTAATTAAAACACAGTATAGAAAATGAAATGAAGCAAAGCACATCCACAGATGAAAACCAAAAAAAGAAGACATCAATCAAATGATAATAATAATAATGAACAGATTAATAAAATGTAGGAGCCGCGATGCCTCAGACATCTGAACAATGTCTGACTCAAGTACTGAGTAACGTCATAATACTAAATATATGGCAACATAATATATTGTGTTCACACAGATCTTCTTCTTCTTTTCCTTTTGGCTGCTCTCCTCAGGGGTCACCACGGCAAAATCATTTTTGTTTATTTTCTTGATTATTTTGATTTTTTTTCTTGTTTTTTTTTTTGCTTAATTTCTTCACAGTAATTCATTTTGTTGCATATTTTATTTTTGTTCACTTTTATTGCCTTAATTGATTACTTTGATCATTTTTTCTCATTTTGTTGCTTGTTTCATTGATGTTTTGCTCAACGTTTTGATTACATTGTCCATTTTTGATTAAATATGTGATTCTCTTGATTCAGTTTTTGTTAATCATCTTGAGTATGTTATTAATTTTCTGCTCAGTTAATAACTGTTTTTTGTTTATTTTTTGCATATTTTGTTCATTGTGGCGAACATTTTTGATCATTTTCTCAATGTTTTAAATTGAATAGTTTTTTTTTTTTTTTTTTTGGTTAATTTCAGACTTTTTTACTCCTCACTGAGCAGTGGACACATTACAGTATTTTTCATCTTAAATGTAACTGAGTAAGAGTAGTATTCTGAAAAGCAACATCTACCCAAGTACAAGCACATGTACTTGAGTACTACCCACCTACTACCGCAGTACAATATAATAATGCATAGAGATAAACAGGAGCCACATACACGATGATGCACCTCCCCCTAGTGGACATCTGGCAGAACAGCAGCCACAACCTCACTCCATGTCGTCACATGAAACCCACAGGTCAGGGGTCTTCACCCACTGCCCCAAAGGGCTGAGACACTGCAGGAGTTCTTTCCAGCCACTAAAGCAGGTGTTATGAGTGGGAAGGAATTCAGTGACATCATCTGCTGAAGAGACTGGACATAAAATGAACAGTGTCTTGGTCCTTTGTGACAGCGGTTGAAGACAAACAGTGAGTCAATGCGATAAAGATCTGTTTCCCTATGGTCATATTAAAAAGATCTGTTTCCTCATCCTCTGTCTACCAGGGACAGAAACTACAGTTTAGGAGTAGATTTTGAATCAGTAAAAGAGTTTGCAGAACCTAAACGAAGTGAGAGTACCCACAGCTTCAATCTCCTCTTAATGTTCCATCATGTGGGATGTGACAAGAAAAACAAAAGAAAAGTGAAACATCACATGACTGAAGGAGACAATGAACTGAAATCATCAGTCTGGTTCATTCAGACTCATCATTGTCCCAGTTTTCATCTCTGCTCTGCTGTCTGGACTTTTCCATCATACATCTCAGTAACAGACAAAGTCATAAAATGGAATGCAGTGATTGCAGGTAGTTAAAGTTGCTATGAGAAAAGGTTTACGCTGCTATAAAAAAATTTTTGCCCCTTACTCTTTTTCACCCTTTACTGCATTTTAAATCAAATAATTGTAAATATTACGTGTTTTTCTGACACTAATTTACAAAAAACAACTCTTTGATATCAAACTGAAAACAGATTTATACAAAGTAATGTCACTTGAACAAATATATGATGGAGCATAAATATTCACGCCCTTTATTATCAACAGAGGTCCAGTGACATGGTAGTGGTAGTCTGATGAAAGGGAGATAATCCGCGAGACCTGAATGTGTCTTAAGTGGCAGTAGATACCTGTCCAGAAGGTCCAGTCACTGGTGAATCAGCATTCCAGGCATCGGCTACACTATTGAGATGAAAGAACACCCCAAGTAACCCCTGATAAGGTTTCTGAAAAGTATGAATACAAAAACCTTCCCATGTCACTGAATGTCCCCCAGAGTTCAGTTAAAGCATCTGTAAGAAATGAGAGGAAAATGGTGCATGTATAAATCTGCCAAGAGCAGATCATCATGAGGAAGGACACTAACACACCTATGATGACCCTGAACTACTTCAAAGCTTCAGCTGCTGAGATGAAGAAACGGAAAACGGCAGCTGTGTCCAAGTTCTTCACCAATCAACGCTTCATGAGAAAGTGTCAAAGATAAACACGCTCTGATTAAATCTCCACTAGAGTTCATGTGGGGACGCACACTAGAATAAGGTTCTGGAGTCTGATGAGGCCACATTTGTGCTTTTTGAATCACCCATTTCACCCTGGAAGTGAACTACAACAATGACCCAAAGCAAACAGAATAAATTCTGCAGGAATGGTTTAAAGGTAAAACTGTGAATGTTCTGCCCAGACCTCAATCCAAGAGAATTTGTGGCTGGACTTGAAAAGGGTTGTTTACTGCTGATCATCATCCACAAACACAGATGTTGAGCAGTTTTGCTTTGATGAATGGAGTAGAAATGTCCAGGTGTGCAAAGAATACAAAGGTGCATCTACACTGACTTAAACGTGAAAATTATATTTATATTAAATCTGTTTATGCATGAATAAAGGTGAAAACATCCACAGGGGTGAATACTTTTTCTAGTCAGTGTAGATCAGTTCATGGACTTGGCTTATTTGGATTCTGCACATAGAACACACTCCCCAAACCCCCTAAGCAGTCACTACACACAGTATGTTTGAAAGTGTAGAAGAACCACTTCACCCTCACACATGAATCAGACTCTATTCACAGCTGTGATCAAACTAATTGTTTTTCCCTCAGAATTTTTTCCCATTAACTCAGTGAACGAGTACGTGTAAAAAAAAACTAATCTCCTGATCTGTTTTGGTCTGTACAACTGCCAGGATGTGTAATATTAATTATACAATCCCTTTTTGAGTATTAACCCAAACTGCGAGAGACAGCTGTATCATTGATTGACAGAGAAGAAAAGAGGCTAATCCACAGGGGGGTAAGAGCTTTCCTTCAAGATACCTCATTCACTTCATGATGATTAATATACCACAAAATAAGATGGATTAACAGAGCTGTCAGGCAAAAAACACAGGAAATAACACGCAAGACTGTGA
This sequence comes from Pseudamia nigra, assembly GCA_029823295.1. Lineage (NCBI taxonomy): Eukaryota > Metazoa > Chordata > Actinopteri > Kurtiformes > Apogonidae > Pseudamia > Pseudamia nigra. The sequence goes on along the minus strand of JAQQAE010018846.1, from coordinate 6,544 downwards.
TGGAGAAAAGAACAAATCAAAGTTGAGTGTCATGCTGGAAGCTCTTGACTGCAGCAGCAGCCGTTCAAAATTTATGAATTCATCCTAGATCAACATAGTGGATCCCAGTGCAGGGCCTGTCATGAAGCAGCATTAAGGAGACAGTGATCCATCCTCAGGTTCAGCTCAAGATCTCTGGTGTCATAAAACATACAGAAACACCAAGATTCTGAGTCAGTCTTTGTGTTTGGTACCTATGTCACAGAAGACCCTAACCACCCGTATGAGATGCAAAGAGCTGTGACAGCGCAGCTGAATTTGACAATGGGCTGCAACATTGTCCCTCTCAGAATGATGTTACACATGACTAATTAAACTGAGTGAAGTAAAGCATCCCCTTGCTGATTTCTTTCACTTTCATGGTAGAGTTTTAACTTGTACTTGTACAGATGAACTCCCATCCCGTCGTGGATGATGATGAAGCCAACGTCCTCTTTGCTTGGGTTCCATGGAGCCAAACTGACGTTGGATGCCAGGGCACTGGGTAATGAGTAGATGCTTGCCCAGGGCAAAAACTCATCTCTGGATCTATCCAGCACACAGTTCTGACAGAATGCAAATGCAAAGGTTGCCCCGCAGTGATCTCCTAACTGGATCCAGTGTTTGCCAACTGGTGACTCCTGTGAGTTCCTAGGCTTGCCACACTGCTGTCGTGGGCCAGAGTAACAATATGATGTGTCACAACGTACAACTGCCGAGTCCTGCTGCCCAGCCAGCATGTGCAACCCTTTACAGGGGGCTTAGTGGGTGCTGCACCTTGCCTAAGGGTGGCCCACAGGCTAGTAGAGGGAAGGAGGCACCTTACATCTTCTGTTGATGGGGTAATCCATCCCACTACCCAAGTCAGATTTTGTTGTTAAACTGTTGGACTATTTGTTCACACAGTTGTTCATAAAATGTTGAACCTCACCACATCCTTATGAACCACTGAGTCTTTCATGATGCTCCTTTATACCAATCATGACACTCACCTGTTTCCAGTGAACCTGTTCACCTGCTAACCTGTTCACTTCCCCAGTCATTTGTTGCCCCTGTCCCAGCTCTTCTGGAACCTGTTGTATACATTAAATTCAAAGTGAGTGAACATTTGCAAATCAGTTTAAACATTAAATATCCTGTCGTAGTGTATTTAATTGAATATAAATTGAAAATGATTTAAACATCATTGTATTTTGTTTTTATTTACACAGCATCCCAAATTCATTGGAATCTCTAAGAAGAATTAAAACGTGAATATTTCTTTATACAAAGCCGTAAAGTATATCACAGTGTGTATGGAAAGGCACATAGTGGATTAATGTGGAAGGTTCAGAGGTTGGGGGGGGGGGGGCTAGTCGGTCATACGTACCAGACTACACTCACTGTAAGAGGCGGAGGTCACAGCGTCGGGAAAATGTTATTGTCCTTCAATGCTGGAAATGAAAAACACACATTTTGTGCGAGACAGACTGGGTAAGTGGTGATATTCTGAGTGCTGTTGATTCCAGCCATGTTCACACAGCAGCATCCCCCTGGTGCAGCGGCGTGGGGGGGGGGGGTGTATCCACCTGCAGCTGCTTCTTGTCAACGTACTGTCAACCAGGCTGAATGTGAGCGGGTCCTCACACTTCAAAATCAGCCCTCTCCTCACTCCGTCTCTGCCTCGTCCTCGTCTCGGTTCCACTCGACTGAATGGCTGGCAGTCCCCCGCTCTGATGTGCCCTCTATTATGTAGGCATCAAGTCAAGATGCAGGCACACGGCGAGACGTCCCTCAAGGTGCTGATGTGAGTCAAGCTGACAAGGGCGTTGAGGTTATTTATAAGAAAAGATATTGCAATTGGTTTTCCTGTTTTTAGTCTCGGCGGGATGCTCACAGCGTTTCCTTGGATGTGTTTACTTTCTCAGGAGGAGCTGATGGCAGCTCAGAGATGAGGTTAAAGTGTTTTGTATCTGTCTGCATGTCGCCGTGTCTTAAGTGTGGCTTTTTTATTTGCTTTTGGCCTGACAGAAGGCTTCATATTGGTCTTTACTCAGCCCCCATCCGCACGTTCACTGTTCAGCTCATTATCCAGAGCTTTAACATGTGCATGTCAGGTGAAGTGGAAGCACTCAGTAAGTCTTATACCATAGGTAAGAGCAGTCGAGCAGGTAATTACTAAACTTTTCAGTGATTAATTGGACAAGTGGAGGTTCAACACAGTGTGAGAAGTAGACTTATGTAGCAGGGTGTCACAAGGACGAGATGAGGCGGTCGATGAGTTCAGGTTAGTGCAATTTATTTACAGTGCAAAATAACAGAAACAGGTACAAGAGACAACCAGGTTCGTCTGTGGACGTAGGTGGATCCGGAACGGTCTGAAGCCACAGCGCTAACGAAGGAGTGAGTGAGGACATGATGGCACAGCGGGTGGAGGATGCAGGTGAGTGATTGAGCAGGTTTCCCACAAGGAGAAGCACAGTTGGCTGAGAAGTGGAGACAGGATGACGGAACGCCAACAGGACGTGAAAGAGGAACAGCGAGGTACGCAGTCACTCAAGAGAATACGGGTTAATCGGCAGTGAGCTCAATACCACTAAGCTGAGGGGACGAGCTGGTGTCTGATGTTTGGAAATGCTCCGACTAAATACCGTGGTCCTGATGAGCAGATCCACGTCAGCTGCACCTCGTCTCCTGATCCCAGTGCTCCTGCAACTCATACTTAATCACCACACACACACACACACACCGAAGGCCCAGAGGGAACCAAAGGGCATGGATCCTGACACGGGGTTCTTCTAGAGCGGCTGGAGCTCCACTATATTTTAGTTCAGCCCCCCCAAATAATGCACAGCATCCTTTTCAAACATGCTAGATTTCAGCTGTCACGCATATTTTTTTTTCCCTTTCACAGCGCTGTCATGAAATGAAAAGGGAAAAACATCTTTGACTTCATGTTCCCTTCACAATGTCTGTGTGAATGAGTCAAGTCCCGTAGAGACCAAGTGATTTTCAGAGTCTAAAACTCTGAGGATGTATTTGAACTATCCATCCATCATCTTCTGCTTATCCTGGTCAGGGTCTCGGGGGCAGCAGCCTAGGCAGAGAAGCCTAAACATTCCTGTCCCCAGCGACCTCCTCCAGGTCCTCTGGGGGTCCCCCAATTGTTCCCAGGCCAGCCAAGAGATGTGTTCCTCCAATGTGTCCTGGGTCTGCCCCAGGGCCTCCCCCAGTTGGAAGTAGTTTTGGCAAACAGGTATTAGACCACCCAGGCCCGCCACCCAAATCATACAGCACTGGACCCCTACAACCCATCCTGCAGGTGGTGGGCCCACAGGAAGACAGAGTCATAAGGGTCTTCTGAATCACTTTTACTCTGACCTTTCACCTAGGACCAATTTGTCTTGAGAGTAAATTACCCCTGACAACATAACTCCTAGAATCACTCAGGCACACAAAGCCAGTGATGGTCCACATAAGCTCTGTGAACTTCAACCTACTTCTTTTGAGTGAGCTGTACAAATTTCTTTTCCTGTTGTTGTTTTTTTTAACACTTTTATATGTTTATGGTGCTCAAATAAACAAACAAATAAAATAAATTAATAAAAACCCCTCCACTATGATAAGGTGGAGATTTAAGAAGGGAGTATTTGAACTGACTTTTACCAAACAAAAGAATCCACAAAATGAACAGAAATCAAAATAACAGTAAAGAAATGTGACAAAAAATGAACAAAATAAAGAGGCAAAGTAGCCAAAGTGATGTAAATGACTAAAATTAGCAACAAAGTTAACAACAATCCCTTAAAATTTGCATCATATAAGTAAAGGTGAAGAACAAAAGAAATAGAAAATGAACAAAAATGAATATAATAAGCAACAAAAAGAACAAGATTGAATAGAAAGAGACAAACAGCACCCAAAATGAACACAATAGAATGAATGTAAAGGGTTGAATCCTCTGAATACAGCATATATATCATTATTATTTTAGGGTTTTAGAGGGTCTGTGTGGTTTTAACCTTGTAAATTAATACATGTTACTAGTATCTCTTTAAAAGCAAATGAAAGTATCTAGACCCCTGTTGAAGTTCTAATTGTAGAAACACCTGTTCCAGGTTGGCGGGTGCACTGATCAGCTGACGTGACCAGTTAATGATGCTGGTCCTGTGTCCGACAGTGGCCCCCGTCTGGTCCATTAAAGGTCACATTTACTCCTAACGTTCATGTGTTTCTACGCAGTAGAAGGAGCTCAGTAACTCTGACAAGTACAGCATATCACTGTGATTTGGCCAGAACATTATCACCACCACCTCGCCACGTACTCCCAGATTCATCCTGATACCTTACACAGGCAAGGTACTGTATGTCATTTTCTGAAGCAGTTATCAAGACAGCTACAGTTTAATTAAGACTTTTAAGAGGAGGATTAGGGCTGGGAAAAGGGTCAGGGTGAGGATTTGACCAGGTGGCAATGATTAAATGATAACCTGACTGGCCTCAAAACGGCCCTTCAGAAACTAATGGGTGACATCACGATCACTTTGTCCAGGAAAATATACAGAGTATGGGTTTGACAGAAAATGCACAAATACACTGTTACAACCGGCCTGGGGGGTTATGGCACATAACTTCCTACTTTCCTGCTCGCAAGAAGGACGAGTGCTCAGAGGACTGTTTAGTTTACACCAACGGTCGTACAAAGAGTCAGGGTGAGCACCAAGAGAACACTCCAAAATACACGTCTGTTACCTGAATTCCCTGAATATGAACAAGAGGAAAAAACACAAACAGCTTGTCCTGTTTTGTATGTCAATGGAAATAATAAAATCTCCTTGATCAATGCTGGATTCCTATTGATTGATAAGTAGATGTAAACCACAGCAGCAGACACACTGGGAGATTATTACCTCATTTTTCGGACACCACTATCATTTTGTTCCAGGCTGTTCTTGGTTATAAAACCAGGAAACAGTGTGTCTGGATCCCCTTCACCACCATCTTTCAGCCATGACTACAGAACACCTGGGACAGAACAAATATACCATGTTTAAGTACAGACAACTAGATCTCAATCCAGTGCAACATTTGTGAGATGTGCTGAAAAAGCAGAAGGGGCTGCAGTGACAGGAAAGATAAGAAATACACAGAATGACAGGTATGGATGACTGAACCTGAGCATCACCTAAACAAGGAATAGGAGGTTTGAATTTTTAACACTAAGAGCCTGGATTTGACCCGGGCATGCACTCCATAGGTCTCTGTCATTCTGTAAAGCATTCTGCGTTAAAGTGTCTTTATCAATATTAATTACTTTGTACAATCATCACACATCAATGAAAATCAGTTCCAGAATAAAAGATATACATAATATTAAATGTCTGCATTTCTCTATCTGCAGTGAACTGTTTGAAATGATGAGACATGTCCTATGAATTTGAATAGAAGCAAATATATATATATGCTGTTTCTCAACTGTTGATTTAAATGTGCCATATTTAGCCCTGGGGAGGGCAGCACAGCTTTGGGAAAAGTTGGACTTAGTGGCATCTAGTGGTGAAGTTGCAGATTGCAAAGAACCTCAATCCCTCTAACCTCAGCGGATCTGGTTTGAGAGGAGAGACCTCACATTACCAGATTATTTTGGATCGACGCAGTCAGCGTTTGGACGGTTTGTTATAGCTGAGGAAGGAGACCCCTGCTCTCTGCACATAAGGGTGATCATACACTAGTGAAAAATAATTCTGAATGTTATATTCTTTTGTACAAACCGAGGCTTCTGCATCCTACACACTGCACCGGAGTGGTGAACACCTCAGAGATGTCCATGTGGAGAAGAGTTTAGGAGGATTCTCCCAGAAAGTCCTCCTGGGTGGAATAAATAAAGTACTATTTCATCTTATTTTATCTTCTTCTCTTTTATCTTATCTTATCCTTTACCTTATCCACAAAAGTTTTCTATCATAGTGCACTCTGTCCACCCAGAGTTGGTGTTTGGGAGCCTTAATGCACTAGCTTTTAAAACTGCATATATTAAATGTTTGATTCTGTATTTACAACCCAAATGAGGCAGAATGTTGTGCTCATCTGCAACCACCATGAGCAGCATGACACACACTCATTCTTATCCATTTGTTTACATCACATTTATTTAATGTTTTAAAAAAAAGACATTCGGATAAAAAAGAAAGAAGCACACATGGACAAAATTGTTGGTACCCTTCTGTTAATGACCGGAAAACCCACAATGGTCACAAAAATAACTTGAATCTGACAAAAGTGATAATAAATAAAAATTTTATGAAAACTAACCAATGAAAATCAGACATTGCTTTTGAATTGTAGTTTAACAGAATTATTTAAAAAAAAAACAAACTCACAAAACAAGCCTTGACAAAAATGACAGTACCATTAATTTAACATTTTGTTGCACAACCTTTTGAGTCAATCACTGTAACAAATGATTTCTATAACTTTCAATGAGACTTGTGCACCTCTCAGTGGGTATTTTGACCCACTCCTCATGAGCAAACTGCTCCAGTTGTCT